>JAZFAU010001003.1:0-28659 GCA_037178615.1 Dione vanillae
ATAATAATATATATATATATATATATATATATATATATATATATATATATATATATATATATATATATATATATATATATATATATATATATATATATATATATATATATATATTCAAGGACTAGAACCAGAACTGAACATTAATAATTCTTCACATATCTGACAAATTACATGACAGTAAAAAGCTTCATATTTATGCTTTGATACAAACCTGAGACTTCCTTTTGTATTTCTTAGAAGCACCATTGATTTCTCAGTATCTAACAATACAATACATTATTTGTTTGGAGTGTAGTATGAAATAATTGATCTTTCAAGCTTGTTATGAAATCGAATGAAGTTATAGAATTGCTTTTTGTATTGACTGGAATTAGGTAAGTATAAGTAAAATTGAGGCTATAAATTATAAATCATAAGGGTTTTAGCCAATTTTATTAATACATACCTCATATATGTAGAGACAGTAGGGCGTCGTAGTGGAACAATATCTGTACTATAAAGTGTATAGCCGCCGATCCGATGCCCATTCTGGGCAATTATTATATATAAATTATTTCCTCAATAGTTAGGTACTCTATATAAAATATTTGAAAAATTTTGCAGAACATTGGAAACGAAGTGTAGTGGTTACTTAGTTTTCTTTGACTACCCTGTTATGTACATTAATTACTCTATGAATCGATAATTATATAACATTAAATAAGTTAGGACCGTCGTGGCGCAGGGGCGTAAACGTCTGCCTGTAAACGCGACGGTTTGAGGGTTCGATTCCCACTCGGGGAAGATGGATTTTTCTATTTTCATTTATTTCGCTCTGGAAACTAGGCAAAGCGCGGCGTTTGAGTTCCGCCACTCACAACGCAATGCCTCGAAAAGGGTAGCAAGCGGGGACGGAGAAAGCAGGGGTTAAGGAACGGAGTTTCTTAACACTAGGTTCAAATGGTTCCTGCAGTTCCCTCTGCCTACCCTGCAATATGCGGGATAAAGCGTGAAGTTATAAAAAAAGAAAAATATATGTCTAAAAATATTGCACTCACTTTGTGTTAACATAGGTATGCTACAAACTGAAGTTACAGAACTAAATTTATTTCCTAAAAAATATTTCATTAATCAAAGTTTTCAGGAAATATAAAATCTCCTAGTGGTCTCGTACACTCCCTAAGGGCCAATATTTTCTAATTATACCTTAATTTTTTAGGTTTGTCTTGTTATGCTACTAGTAGAAAAATATTAACATAATATTATTTTAAGCTTTTCCTTGTAGTGACCTCTATTGATAATCTTTGAGCAACGTTATTACAAAGTTAAAGCGTAACTTATTTCATCGAGGTTGCCTACCGGCACGCTAGATGGCAGCACTATATAAAACATGAAAGTGAATTTAATAATTTTCTAACTATTTTTATTTTGAATGATAAAATAGTCTTTCGAAAAAATATCTACACGTACAGGCCTCATTTTAACGGAATATCGAATAAATATGCAACAACCCAAGGCTTTGGACTTTTGGCTCGCTTGCCTTTGTTAAATGTAAGACCTTAATATATTAGAGTTAAAATGTAATAATTATTTATATTTTTTATAATAAATATTTAGATTTCATTAAACACAAATAATATAAGCTTTGAGTACTTAAAAAGCTTGAAACGTTACAACTATTCACTCTAACCGTACTCATTACTTTAAGACGTTTAAGACCTTGTTTTCTGAAAGGAGCACTTTAGATCTAATGCACTTTAATAAGCTTTCTGTATTTACTTTTGTTTTAATGATAACACTTCTAGAAAATTAAGATTTTCAAAAGAAAAGTACATAAATATTTATTATGATAAATCTATGTATATATGACATATACATATGTATGTATTATTATATATTGCAAATTTCCATACAATATACATATTTGTTATAGTGTCAAGTAATTTGTGGCGTAGTGGAAAAATATATCTGAAAATTTTGTGGTCGCAGGTTTGATCTCAACTTGAATTTGATTGATGTTTTCTACAACTAATTAACGCCCTATAAGGGTATACAATATAACATGTCACTACAAATTTTAAATACTTTGTGATATATCAACATTTTGAAAGTTGAAGACATTATAAATTAAGTTATAAGACTTTATACGAAAAATAATTTAACCTGGAGGATAAAATTGAGCTTTTTAATAAAGCTTATTTACTTTGAAATCATTTTATAATTGCTATTTCATAAAACAAAATTATTTATGGTAATATAGTTGACATAACTTTACATAACATTACCTAATAATATCCAAATAGTATCCAAATATATTTAAATTTTCAATTTTAAATAACAATATATATACTAGAGATACGCAGAGACACAACCTCTGCCTATAAACAGATGGTTTTTGGGTTCGATTCCCACGTGGTGAAAATTAATTATTTTCGTTAGGCTCTGGAAACAAGGCTAAGCGCGTCGTCAAGTTCCGCTGCTTAACTAAAAACAAAGAAATAAATATCTAATTTATACAAATTCCACAAACGCTTTATCTAAAACGGTTCATTTTTGCTTTAACACAGCAATCCTATTAACGTTTCATACAAGTCTGATTCAACCGGTCCGAGATTGTTCAGTCAATGTTACTCCAATAACTTAATGGGATGCTGCGGAGTGATTCATCTTATCGAGATTTACAAGATGAATGCAAAAATTTGAGTACAATTTCTTTTAATCTGGATATTTTTTATTAAAGCTCTTATTTCATATGCAATATTTTTTTAGCTTCACGCTGTATCCCCCATATTGCAGGGTAGGCAGAGGTAACTGCAGGGATCGTTTAAACCTAATATTAAGACACTCCGTTGCTTAATCCCTACTTTCTCCGTCCCCGCTTTCTGCTCTTTTCGAGGCATTGCGTGTTGAGTGGCGGAACTTAACGCCGCGATTTGCCTATTTTACAGAGCGAAGAAAATGGAAATAGAAAAATCTATCTTCCCCGAGTGGGAATTGAATCATGCAATATTATTTTAATATGTTTTTAATGGCTTCGCGTTTCATCCAGCATTTAGTATGGCTAACAAAATTGTGAAGACGCTTTGTTTTCCGCTTGACGAGGCATTGCCTCTGTCATGTCAAGTGCCGGAAGTCAAAGCCGCACTTTATCTTTTGGAAATGAAAATAATTCATTATTTCGGCCGAGAGGGTCATCATAATAGGATGGCCTGAACTAAATTAGTACGGAAAATTTGGTATTTGTTACCTATTTATGTATATACATATCACCTCAGCATTATAGCTTAAATTAAAGATAGCTTTTAGCGTTTAGTAATAGAATTAAATAGCTTAAAACTATTCTTAGTAGCTAGTGATAAATAAAGAGATTAAAGCTTTACCGCTTAGGCGCTTAGACGGAGAGAATCAGGTGTTTAAACACTCCGCTCTTTACTTTCCCTCCAATTTTCGAAACATTGTATGTTAAATTTTGTACTTGTACAAAGGCAAGGAAATAATTTACCCTCTCGAGTGCGAATCGAACTCGCAACCCTAGCATTTGTAGCTTTACTATATTGCGAAATTGCCATTATATAAAAATTAATTTCGTGCAACCAAACCAAAATTATTTAAATCTCATAGCATATTTTTTAAGCAAAAGGGCCACCCGAAGTTTAGTGGACACCCACACCCATGGACATCTACAAACTGAGATGATGTGAATGCGTTGCCAAAACCCAGAGTAATCCCCCTTTAGTCCACAAAGAACTTTGGAACTCTTACTCACCTGACGCAACACACCAAATTAATTAATAAGCATTAATATGCTATTATTTCGAGCCTGGCCCTCTTGTTGGTGTAGCTTGGCTCTTCCACATGTAAATTTTTGCTTATACATATATATAAAAATATTGAGAACCGTCGTACTGTAGGGGCGCAGCGACTGTCTGTTAGAGGCAGTGTTCCTGCTCTTAAACGATGGATTTTTCCATTTCGATTATAGTCGCTCTAAGAACGAGTAAGTTAATTTGATTTTTATTTTTTTTTTCTTCTATTTGACTAGGATTATATAAAATTTATCAAGAATATGTTTTAAATTCACCCGATCACTAAGCGCTATAATACTAAGAAGACGCGGACCCAGTACGTTTTTAAGAGACCCGACACGTTGGATTTCTTCTGTACTTATATGATCATTTGAAAAGGAAATAAATAATGTTAAATAATTTATTTATATTTTTGTTTAACTATCAACAATAATTATGACTTCAATTCTCATTTGGGGGAATAAATTGTCTCAATATTCCACTACACAACATGTAACGTACCCTCGAAAACTAGTAAAAAATTTAGAGATGAGTGGTTGTACACGAGCTTTTCCATTTTCTAGGATCTTAAGCATAACCGTTATAAATGTGACTTTAATGTGAAGTCGATAATTGATCGAAAAGGTCTACTTATAAATAACCTTCTATTCTATATTTTTATTATTTTAAAAGTTATTCCACATTAAAAACAATATTATTATTTCTGCTAAGTAAAATTTCTTTTATATTTATATACTTTAGCCAACGCATTCGCATTATTTGATTATGATTCTGAAAAAACACTATTATAAATATCAACTTGCTACAACACACGCTTGATAGACCTTACGCACTTCTTGTTCTACTTCTTCTATGAACGCACAAATCATAATATATGGTAAAAAAGATATAGCATTACACATAAGAGGAATACATGTTTAAAAGAGACTCGAAGATGGAAGGCTTGCACGCAGCGATCCCTGCCAGCCCTACCTAGGGCTGCAACATTCCATCAGCCACGAGCACCATACGGGAGCACACTGCTAGGGCGTCCCCCCGAGGCGACGCGCACCAGTGCGTCCCCGCTGGTGTGACAAGTGGAGACGAATGCGGCGTTGGGGACCGCCACCCAGCACGCCATGTCCGGAACGGCGGGAAGTGGAGGACGGAGCTACAAATAGCTGCGTGGAATGTAAGAGGAGGGATGGACCAGAAGATGAATGAACTATTAGATGTGATGGATGAGCGAGATTTGGATGTCATTTGTATGACTGAGACCAAGCGAAAGGGCAATGATGCAACCGATTTGCCGGGCAGCCGCGTCGCTCTCTGGGCCGGCGTTCCAGAGAGCGAACGCGGGTGTCAAGGTGTAGGTGTATTATTGTCCTCTCGATTGGTTAGTGCAGTGGTACAGTACGAGGCGATCAACCCTAGACTGCTTTGGGTTCGCTTCAAGCTGGGGATTACAAGAATATTCTTGTTGCTGGCATATGCGCCGGTATCCTCAGCTTCATTGAGCGAGCTTGAGGGGTTTTGGGAGAGTGTCAGGGATGTTCTAGGCAGTGTTAGAGGAAATGAAAAATTAATATTATGTGGAGACATGAATGGATGGGTCGGAACCGCGAGAAGTGGTTACGAAGGTGTGTTAGGTCAATATGGTGACAGAAGAGTGAATGAGGCTGGAAAGCTCATTTTGGAACTTTGCAAGGAAAGGAATTTGTTTGTGGCAAACACGATGTTTGACCACAAACAAATTCACATGTATACGTGGGAGCGCATGGGAGAGAAAAGTATGATTGACTTATTCCTAGTGGATCAGCGGATTCGAAAACAAGTGATGGACACACGTGTGTTTAGGGGTGCCGACTTGGGAACGGACCACTATCTAGTAATTGCTAGATTTAGGGGTTTGTTCGTAGGATGGCGTAACCGCACAAGGTGTTCATACTTGGAATCGAATTATCGCATAAGAAGCTGGAAGCTTCAAGATCCAACGATCAGAGAGGAATATACAGAAAGGGTTTCCAAAAAGCTAGACAGTTGTGAAACAGGAAATGAAAGCGTTGAAGTATGTTGGCAGAACCTTAGGAACTGCATAGTTGAAGCTGCGACAGAGGTATGTGGTACAATGAAAAGAGGCTTTAGTAAAAAGCGTGACGAATGGTGGGATGATGAAGTGAGAGATGCTGTAGAAAGAAAGAAGAAGGCATGGCAGGATTATAAAGCCTCGGGTAAGAATAAAAGTATGAGAGAGATTAAAAAGAAAGAGTACAAGCTGCAAAAGCACCAAACGAAAGCACTGATAAAGATGAAGCGTGAAATAAACGAGAGTAAAAGAGATGAAAGGTTGACGAGCAACTTCCGGGATAACACGAAGCTTTTCTGGCGAGAAGTTAGTGATTCACGGAGTTGTTCGTCAACCTTTAGAATGAAAGGGGTGCTTTCGAAGGACGGTGAGATATTCACAAACAGATCACACGTTTTGCAGCGATGGGCGGAATTCTATAAGGAGATGTATGAATGTGATGACGCTTCTGCCTCAAGTAACAGCGACAAGCCGAGTCTTGATGTAGCAGATGGCGAAATCAGTATAAAAGAAGTTGAGAGTGCAATAAGAAGCTTGAAATGTGGTAAGTCAGCGGGAGCGGATGGAGTTACTGCCGAGATGATCAAATATGGTGGACCTCGCATCTTGGACTTGTTCTGGTTTCTGTGCAATTTGTGCTGGAAATCGGGGGAGGTCCCAGATGATTGGCAAAGTGCAGTCATCGTGCCTTTGTATAAAGGCAAAGGTTCACAGATAGACTGTGCAAGCTATAGGGCTATCAGTTTGATTAGCTTAGGTGGTAAAGTATATGCAAAAATTTTAGCGAGAAGAATGCAAGAAAGATCCGAAAGGCTACTGTGGGAGGCCCAAGGAGGTTTTAGACCTGGAAGAGGATGCATGGATCAGATCTTTTCCATCCGCATGATCACAGAGAAGTTTTTGGCTGTAAACCAAAAGGTTTTCTGTGCTTTTGTGGACTTGGAGAAGGCGTTTGACAGGGTTGTGAGAAAGAAATTGTGGGAGATACTACCCCGGTACAATGTGAGCGGACCCTTGCTGCAGGCTGTAAAGTCTCTTTATAGAGATCACTCAGCCTGTGTGCGAGTAGGAGCCGACATGTCGCCTCGGTTTGGCATCCAATCGGGTGTCAAACAGGGCTGCGCCATGTCGGCTTGGTTGTTCAATTTGTATTTGGATAGCTGTCTCCAAGGACTGAAAGAAAGTGATATGGGTGTAAAAGTGGGTGACTTGAAGGTAAATTGCTTGTTGTACGCAGATGATGCAGTGCTTATTGCATCATCAGAAAGCGAGTTGCAGGCATTGGTCACCATTCTGAAAGACGGGTGTGAAACTAATGGTCTAAGCCTGAATGCAAGTAAGACAAAGGTTCTGGTATTTGAAAGAGACGAGGAAAGGACAGATTGCAAGATTTTCGTGAATGGAAATTTATTAGAACAAGTGAATGAAGTAGTATACTTGGGAAGTATGTTAAGTAGAGATGGTAGATACGAAATGGATGTGGAAAGACGTGTTGCTGCCGGTAACAGAATGAACGGTGCCTTAGCTGCGTTGTTGAGACGGCAGAACGTCAGCGTCGCTGCACGTTTGGCCGTACACAATGCAGTTTTGGTTCCGACGCTGTTATATGGCAGTGAAACGTGGGTATTACAGAAGAAGAATGAAAGAAAGATGAATGCTGTGGAGATGCGATCTCTTCGAAGGATATGCGGAGTCAGCTTAGCTGACCGAAACCGCAACGAAGAGGTACACAGGATGGTAGGTACCAGCGAGGATGTCACAGTAAGAATGAAGAAGAACGTGCTCAGGTGGTTTGGGCACGTCGAAAGAATGAGTGACGAAAGAATGGTAAAAAAGATATACGATGGAAAAGTGTGTGGTAAGAGAGGTAAGGGGAGACCTCGGTTGACTTTCGAAAACACAGTATCGAAGATACTGGAGGAAGGTCACGTAAAAAGCATGAGGACTCCCCGGAGAGCATGCATGAAGAGGTTAATGACAGTGGACGAGGCGAAAGAGGTATGCAGGGACCGCAGCGTTTGGCGCTCCGTTCTCTCTGACTACCCCGCTAGGGATAGAGCGTGAAGATATGTATGTATGTATGTAAGAGACTTAGGTTTTTAATCATATTGACTTATATCGTTTATTATTTCTACCTGACACAGTCCTGGGCACAATCCCTCAATCTGCAGTAACTGCAGCTACACGCTGAGTAGCAGGAGCCTGAATCCAAGCTGACGGAATCGAACTGACGTGGTCCAGAGCTCGGCGGATGCGAGTGACGCCACCTGTAAGAGGATAGATATATTTTTAGGCTATATTTAGTTGTAGAAAAGAAATATATACCAGTCGTGTCTCAGTAGGAATATAAATCATATACATACGTACTTAAGATATATAGTTCTTGGAAGAATTGATTAGTACTATATAGATAAAAAAATCAAATAAAATTATGTTCTTTAACTTCAGGTTTATGTAACTCTATTTCCTTTAAATAGTGTTTTTTTATTAAAATCATTCTTTGGAATGCTTTAGTGAATATTCTGGTTAAAAAAATTTTATATTTATACTGTGTTATAATAATTAAAAGAAATGCTTAATTATCGATTCATTTGAAAATACGCGAAGCTCTGAGCTCTACCATTCAATAGTCTATTTTTCAAATTCTCTCAGGAATTCTGCTTGCTTAAATGTATATAAAAAATAAAATTTACCTAGCACTCTTTGTGTCCATATGCTCGACTACAACGTTCCATGTTCTGTGAATGAGGTACAAGAGAAAGAGGATCCTTGATGATTCAGGATTGGGTGCGTCCTTCCTCGACCATCTTCTGCTGTTGGCGCTACTAAAGCTTGTGCCCATTTTGACAGCATTTACGATGTTTGGATAGAAGATTTGGAGAGCATCCTGGAAATTAGTAAAATTAGTTATTTATTATTTGGCTTCTTCATCTCCATCTTTTAGTTAGGTTGACTTAGAAAATTGTTTTTGTTTTGCTCTAAGTGACCGCCGATAAGGATATTCAGAATACATAAATAGATATACAGACGAACAAAAAAGACAAAACGAGATCCTATAAGGCTTTATTTTCTTTCTTTTAGAAAAAAAAGATTGTTTCAAATATATATATATATATATATATATATATATATATATATATATATATATATATATATATATATATATATATATATATATATATATATATATATATATATATATATATATATATATATATATATATATATATATATATATATATATATATATATATATATATATATATATATATATATATATATATATATATATATATATATATATATATATATATATATATATATATATATATATATATATATATATATATATATATATATATATATATATATATATACTAATACATACGTTTTATCAATTTAATTAAACTTATAATTTT
Organism: Dione vanillae; assembly: GCA_037178615.1. NCBI lineage: Eukaryota > Metazoa > Arthropoda > Insecta > Lepidoptera > Nymphalidae > Dione > Dione vanillae. The sequence continues at coordinate 9,270 of JAZFAU010001003.1, forward strand.
AATCAAAAATAAAATCGAACCCACACTCGTCGTCATCTTAATAATACTATAAATGTGAAAGTTTAAAACAGATTTTGATTTGATTCAAAAAGTATAAAACAGATTTTGAAACTTTGCACAAATATAGATTATACATTAGAATAACATGTAGGCTACAACTTATGATATATAAATGCAATTCATTTAAAAAAAATGAATAATATTGTAGTTCAATGTTAGGTTACGTTTTTATCATTCCAAATCGACACAAAAACAATCAAACTCGTAACAAAACTAATTTATCGAGTGCCCTGAATTGATTTGATCAGTACTTGAAATACATCTTTCGTCGGAGAAACAATAAATAACATTGAACGTATCTTTGATGACAGAAAGGGCCTAAGTTGTAAATTAAATAAATAAATATATATATATATATATATATATATATATATATATATATATATATATATATATATATATATATATATATATATATATATATATATATATATATATATATATATATATATGTTTTTCTTTTTTTTACTTGGAAGATACAATCGAATCAGTTAACATTTGGTATAATAACGTAATAAATATCTACACTAAATATATATCTGAATTCAGAATATATATATTTTGGATACATTTTCTCAAAAAATATATACATATATATATTTAGTTATGCCACTTTACCTAAGTCCAAATAATCTAACAAAATCTGGCCACTTTCTTTCCTTATACCGCAATCGTTTCACAACTTGACTTAAGAGGCTTCCCCGGATGTAGTATTAGGCTATTTATCAAAAGCAGAGAAACTTAGCCTTCTCTTTTTTCTGTAAACATTAATATAAGTTGGTAAAATAATAACGTTGCTTATGTGGTAAAATTGATTTCCTGTAATTTACCAGTTTACTTCATAAAGTAGCTCAGCCATTATAGTTATTTAGTTCTGTAATTGGATTTAGTGATATAGTGTAGTTTGTTTTGTATTTGTTACAGTCGTTATTTATTTTGATTACAAAGTTATTGATAGTAGAGTAAAAGTATTGAAAATTAATTTGGAACTCAACACTGTGTAACTACAGCGAAGAAATGAAAATAAAGCATTCCCCCGACTGGGAATCGAACCTACTACCGTAGTTTCACATCGTCAAAGTTTCATTTGTTTAAATTTTTAATTATAACAACAACTTCCTATAACAATTTAAAACCAGTCAATAAAATACGAAGTAATTTTATAAGGTAATATAATTTTAACTACAGTAAAGGTAAATTACCTAATTAAATTAAAGCGTAGCGAACCATTAATCTTGGCCCAGAGCGATAGATTCACGTACAACCTGACTTATTGGATGTTTAATTGGAAAGTAATATCTAGCACGTGTGGGTAACACAGTCATTAATTAACTTAATTTCGATTACAGTATGGTTTTCTAAGCAAGTTTCTTTATTTCGCGTTTTTTTAAATTAAAAACTACCTAGTGTTTAGACACTCCGCTTTAGATTCAAGAATTTTTATTTTTTTCTAATAAAAGCCATCTAGTGTTTAGACACTACGCTCATGACGTGGAAATTAGCAGAGAAATTACATTGCCCTTTGTTTTTCCATTCAGAGATTCGATAGTAAATTTAATTTAAAATAGTGTTGTTACGCACTGGCGTCTGACATAATATCAATTAATTCATTATTTATATATAGTACATAGTTAAATAGTTCCATTCAATTTAATTGTTCATTATTGATGGAAATTTACTATGTGCATTATGAAAGGGATTTTGAAAGCGTTTTTTAAATATTTATATGTAATAGGTATTATTTATGTAAATAATATATATTACAAGTTGTTTATAATGAAATAATTATTTTCATTTTCTCCGTTCTGGTAATACGGAAAAGCGTGGCCTTGAATGGCGGAGAGTGGAGGACGGAGTGTTTGAACATTAAGTTTCTTCAAGCTACAGTTCCTTTCATAATATGTGAGTATCCTATTATAATAAAATTAATAATATAATATAATTTATTGCACATAAAAAAGCAGTGAAGTGCATGAGATTAACACTATAAGTGATTTCTTACAGGCAACCATTTGGTACAATATATTATAAAAAGAGACAGCTCAGTGCAAAAAAAGTGTAATTCAAACTTTACTTACATTTATTTAAATATAATACATATATACAGGGGCGTGCGCTCCATATCACAAAAGCAGTGATTTACTTCCCATTCATAGATATACTTAGTCTTGCCATAAATATTGTTATAAAGAAAAGCACGATTTTTTTTTATACGTAACATTTATTCCTTTCATAGTGAGTTAGTTTAATACATCAATATATAACTATTAAAAATATACAATGTTTATTCGAAGTGGTCCCCATTGGCTGCAATACAGTCTTTTAAACGTTGAGGCCAGTTATCAATAGCAGCACGAACTCTTTCTAGAGGAAAATTCTTCACTGCCAACCGAATGGATCGTTTTAGGGACTCCAAATTATCATGGCGTTTAGAGCAAGCCTTACTCTCTAAAACTGACCATAAATCATAATCCAATGGATTTAGGTCAGGACTTGACGACGGCCAGTTTTCAGTGCTGATAAAGTCCGGAACGTTAGTTTCCAACCAAGATTGGGTGGATCGAGCTCTATGACCCGGTGCCGAGTCTTGTTGAAAGCACCATTCTTTGTTATTGAACATGGTGTTAGTTAAAGACTTAACTACCGTCTCAAGAATGGTATTTTGATAAACTTGTGCCGACGTTTTAATACCTTTTTCACAAAAATATGGCTCAGTCACCCCTTCATAGCTAACACCCCACCAAACCATCACTGAAGTGGGATAATGCCCACGTTGTACTCTGTTTACTAATTGCGAAGCTTCTTTAGAGCTTCCAGCATAAATACGGTCATTTTGTTTATTAAAATACTGCTCAATTGTAAAAATTTTCTCATCCGTAAACAAAATTTTTTTGTGACCTCCCTTTGCGTACCGCTTAAGTAGTTGTTTGGATTTTACCACCCTATTCTTCTTTAAATTATCAGTTAAGAAGTGACCAGTACGTCTCTTATAGGCTGCAAGTCCTAAGTCATCTTTTAATATACGCGACATGGTTCTAGGAGCTATCTTCATCTCCCGAGATAAAATCTTTTGCTTACGGACAGGATTTCTTCGAATTCTTTCCCTAACTGCTTTGTAACGTGGACGGCCAGATCTTTTTCTGTCACAAACAGAGGAGGTATCATTGTACCTATCAATAGCCCGGTAAACAAACATTTGACTAATACCAAGCGGGTGGAGGGTTTTAAAAATTGCACTTTTCTCCATACCTACTTTATGTAAGGCAATCACAGCGATTCGGTTCTCTTTATCACCCCACTCCATTTTAATATAACAAAATATTTAACAATATAATGGCGCGAAAATAAGAAAACACATCAAGCAATCATATAAAAATGACAGATTCCAAATTCAAACGTAATATTTTCTTTTTTTGAATAGTAACAGTATTTATGGCCAGACTAAGTATTAATGTGTGTTTTAGATGATTTTAATAAATAATAAATAAATGAATAAATAAAATATAATAACTGAACAATAATATATAAACAAATAAATTAATTAAAAAATTAAAAACGTTTATATTTTATAAATAGCACTTATTTATAAGAGCACATGCACTAAGTTTACGCGGCAACGGCGCCTTAAAATAACCAATTCCTGCCGCCGCGTCCGGTAGGAGTTTTACTTCATACATACATAATATGTATGTGTGTTTGTTTTAATATATATATATATATATATATATATATATATATATATATATATATATATATATATATATATATATAATATATATATATATATATATATATATATATCTATATATATATATATATATATATATATATATATATATATATATATATATATATATACATATATATATATATATATATATACATATATATATATATATATATATATATATATATATATATATATACATATATATATATATATATATATATATATATATATATATATATATATATATATATATATATATATATATATATATATATATATATATATATATATATATATATATATATATATATATATATATATATATATATATATATATATATATATATATATATATATATATATATATATACATATATATATATATATATATATATATATATATATATATATATATATATATATATATATATATATATATATATATATATATATATATATATATATATATATATATATATATATATATATATATATATATATATATATATATATATATATATATCCGGCACATAATATATGATATGTATATATGTACATACATAAATACATATCATATATTATGTGCCGGATACAATGCAAAGTTAAAAAAATATAAAAATACGCTGATTGTAAGCGCACTGTTTCTTTTGTTACGGAACTCAACTAAATTATTAAATGATTAAATAGTAAACGGTTATTGTGCAAAAAATATTAATATAATAGTACAGTATACTTGTCGTTTCCGCTTTTCCAAGATGGCGGATTTCATGACGTAGACCTAAAACTAGGATAGGTTTAAGTCTGTGTCATTAAATCCCTAGAGCCTACACGTAATGTAATATAATTTAATATGTTTTGATACATTTAAGCATTGTTTTATTCTAGATATACTTATTTATGATTTTTAAAGTGTTAATCTGTATTAAGAAAAAAAAATATATATATATAAATGTATAAATTGACCGTAGCCGGATTTAAACCCACGTCTCATGGAAACCGCTTGGATGGTTTCCATGAGGTGCGTTTTCAGATTTAATAATCATAGCATCAAGGCATGCTTCGTTTTAATTATTTTTTTGTCTTCATTTTTTGGCAGAGGGAAGTGCAGGAACCGTGGGAACATATGTCTAGACCCTATGTGCCTCACTTTTCTCCATTTCGAGGCCTTGCGTGTTGAGCGGTGGAACTCCACTTTGCCTAGTTGCCACACCGAAAAGAATGGAAATGAAAAAATCATCTCCCGTAGTCGAACCCTTAGAATCGAATCTAAAAACCGTCGCGTTTACAGACAGATGCTACGCCTCTGCCCCACAACGGTTCTTAAAATTTCTATTTCTATACTTATATTAAATTATTTATCATTCTTAAAAAAAAAAAAAACAGTTTACAATATTAGTATGTCTCGACAAATAACTTATATATAACAAAATTATTATCTCTGTTGTAACGATTTAATCAAGACGATACGATTGACGTATGATAAGTAATCCGGTCTTTACTACACCTAATACAAACAAAATTATATAAATAAACAAAACCACAACCTCAAGTTAAATAAAGAAACCAATGAAATGAAGGTAAAAAATAAATGCTAAAATGAAATATATATAACACGGTTAAAATAGTCTGAGCTATTAGTTTGCAGTACTAAATAAATTGAGTGTTTTTAGGATATTAAAATTAAATAATTATAAAAATTTTCATATTAAGATGGATTAGTGTTTTAGTAGTAGATTTAGTGTTAAAAGTAGTGTCTGTATCACTATTTTCTTCGTATGTAGAAATTGGCGAAATTTATCATGTATTCTCCACTTTACTAACTAATATATAGAAAGAAGCAGAAGGTAAAAATATCAAAAAAATTACTTTTTTATAAATAATATTCACAAATCGGTGATGAGGACCGTCGTGGCGCAGAGGCGCAACGTCTGCCTGTAACGCGGCTAACGCGACGGTTTCTGGGTTCGATCCCCAGTCGGGGAAGATGGATTTTTCTATTTCCATTTTCTTCGCTCTGGCAACTAAGGCAAAGCGCGGCGTTGAGTTCCGCCACTCAACATGCAATTCCTCGAAAACGCGGAAAGTGGGGATGGAGTAAGCAGGGACTAAGTAACGGAGTGTCTTAACACTAGGTTCATATGGTTCCTGCAGTTCCCTCTGCCTACCCTGCCATGTGCGGGATAAAGCGTGAAGCTAAAAAAAAAAGTATCGGTGATTTTTTTTCTTAGATTCGAACCCAGACAATAAAAATCTAGATATTATAAGGAAGTCTAGTTTTGTATGAAATCAATGAAAGCTATTAAATATACATCATCCAATTAACACGAATATGCAACAAACGTTATGCGTCCATCTAACGGTCGGCTATAACTTTTTCTATTTAACACTGTTAACAGTGTTTTTATATACATGTTTGTATATTATGTGAAATTCTCAGTCTGTCCGCTAATTTGTGAAAATTATGAATTTCATTAAGTCAAGAGATAATATTGCCAAGAAGTCAGAAACTAAATAATATATATATATATATATATATATATATATATATATATATATATATATATATATATATATATATATATATATATATATATATATATATATATATATATATATATATATATATATATATATATATATATATATATATATATATATATATATATATATATATATATATATATATATATATATATATATATATATATATATATATATATATATATATATATATATATATATATATATATATATATATATATATATATATATATATATATATATATATATATATATATATATATATATATATATATATATATATATATATATATATATATATATATATATATATATATATATATATATATATATATATATATATATATATATATATATATATATATTACCGGGATATCAGCATGCATCAGAGTAGGCACGAGGAATCTACTCAAGAGTTACTGACAGACCAGGTTGTGTATGAATGAAAGTTATTGTGTTAAGTCGCGGAACAAAACGACGCTCTATATTTTAGCAGAGCAGTTAAATGCCAATGCCAGAGCGGTTAGTGCGTGCCCATCACCCTTAGATTCAGTTGCCAAATTATTGCGCTTCGATAATATAAAGAATCGATTATTTTTTTGATTATAACAAACAAGTAAATGAAAATCAGGTGGCATAGATCATGAAATCTTGATAAAATACAAAAAAACAGAGTGTTTAGTCTAATGTCCTTTCTGCTTACTTTGGATTATTAAAAAAAAAAAAAAACAAAAATTAGCTACAAAATCATGCATGCAGCGTTGACTTCCATTGTGTCTCAAAAAGTGACACAAAACGGAGTGTCTCTACACTGTGTAAATTAAAAAAATATATTTTTAACATTGTTCATTATATCTAATGGAATTCCGCAAAAAACACTTATAAACATGGCACATGCCATAGTGAGATAACAGTACAGTTCGAATAGCGGACACAATGCATGTTAAACACTTTGAAATTACCATAAATTATCTTACTTATATGTAACTATTTATTAGTATGGAGAAAGCTTTATTGTAGACATTTATCTATACTTAATATTATATAGCTGGAAAGTTTCTTTGGTACAACGCACTGATCTTAGGAAATGTTGCTTAAGTTGACAAAAATAAATTGTATTGGATATTTGATTTGTCGTTATTTGTTTTTTTTTTTTTGCTTCACGCTTTATCCTGTATATTGCAGGGTAGGCAGAGGGAACTGCAGGTACCATAAGAACCTAGTGATAAGCCTAGTGTTAATTATTTCAATTTAACCTATTGCACCTGTTATTAGAATATGGCATTCGTGATAGTGTAATAAGTTTGATTCTACTGTGTAATAAATAAAATTTATCAATATATCACTTTTGAGCATAATGCAACACGTTGTAACGTAAGCACGTAAAACATTTCAAAGAAAAAGTAAAAAATTGTGTTTTGCTCTAATATTTCTGCATTACATATCAAAGTTACAGTAATAATAAAAAATCCTAATAGCGCAGTGCATCGTCTGCCTATAGACGCGATGGTGTGCGGGTTTGATTCCCATCTGGAGAAAATGATTTTTTTTCACTTTCTTTGATCTAGCAATTAGGCAAGTGCGGCGTTGAGCTCCACCACTCGGCAATGCCTCGAATAGGCTTAAGTCAGGAAACGGAGTGTATGAACAATAGGTTCCCAAGATTTCTGTGGTTCCCTCTATCTACCTTGCTATAAGCGGGATAAAACGTAAAAATAAAAAAATAATATAATATATAAGAAAAATATACAGTAATTGCAACTTTTTACCTAATACATTTTATAATAGCTACCGGAAGTTATGTCATAATGCACCCGGCATAACAAGATGACATTAGAAGTTTTAGTCTTGAGTAACAACCGATTAGTTATGTTTATGAATATAATAACACTAAAAAGTTATAAGCTTAATCGTTATAGATTTTAATTTACGTCATTTATATGCTATTGTTAAATTTTAGTGAGAAGTCTGTATATGTGGGTGTGTGTGTGTATGTGTGAGAGAGAGAGAGAATACTTCTATTTCATATTTATTCTTTTTTATCCGTACTACTTAGACAAAGCGCGGCGTTAAGTTCCACTACCTAACGCGTATTAGTGTCTTGATACTAGATTTTCTCTATCTATCCTTGTATACGAGAGCTGACCTATGAACTATAAAGCTAGTGTCAGACGGTCACAGGTTCAAATCAAGTTTGAGGCATAATTTATACGTACTCAACTATATATACCTACACTGTTCAAACAGGTAATTACGTACTAACAACCAATACACTATCGTACATCACGTAACAAAGTAATTCGAAGTAAAGAAAATTCCGGAAGTACACACAAAGTGTTGGTTTAAAAAACAACGACTACAGCGTTTATTGAGCTTGTAATTAACAAGGTAGAGCGGGTAAGTGGCACGCTCGGGGAAAGGCCACTACCGCATTTTCAATAGATATCTATCTATTATCCATAGTTTATTGGAATAATTGTTAAATAAAACGTTTCACGCCTTTTCCCGCATAAAGAGGGACTCTCTACTTCTTTATGCGGGAAAAGCCGTGAAGATTTTTACCCACTTATCGAGATTATTTAAGATATTGTTTGAAAGGTGCTTAACACTGCGCATTGACTACTTGTACCTACCAGAAATTGAAAAATATAATAAATTTAATAAATTATGCTTAAAACACTTATGTACGTTAATAGTCCACCCAGTCCTTTTTCGTCACTACGATTTCTTTGTAACTGTGTTAAATATTAATATTATTATGATTTTTTTTAAATATATATTGAATTTATGATAAAATAAATAAATGTTTCGAAGTTAATCGAATAGAAAAAAGTTTATAGTACAACTAGTTTCAATGTAACTAACCTACACTGTTGAGTTACCCTGAGTTCCGCCACTCAACACGCAATGCCTCGAAAAAAGGCAGACAGTGGGGAACGGAGTGCCTTAACCCTAGACTACCACGGTTCCCTCTGCCTAACCTACTATAAGCGGGATAAAATGTGAACTTACAGTTAATGAATGTAATTTTTATTACGGTAAACCGGTATTGAATAATTTAAAAATATATTAAAAAAACCATATATACATTGTGCAATAACTCTATACCGTTACAGTAACGTTGAGTTTCGTCACTCAAATGTCATGTGGTGGCTATAGCTTAGTAGAACACAATCATAGCCTATAGACTATATATAGCCTTCCACAAGAAATACACTACCTGGTCAAAAAAATATATTTTAATTCTAAAACGTTGTTTTTGAGATAAGCGAAATGAACCAAACAAATTGTCTAGCTTTATAACATTAATATAATATAATATATAAGAAAAAAGATTATTAATTTTACAAAGCTTTCCATTTCCCATTACGACGATATCAAAATGCCATTAAACATAATTTACTTCTACGTCTTGAAGCTTTCTACGTTTTTACTGGCTTTGATATAATATAACCTAGTACTCTGAATCTGTTAATATGCCTTTGAAATAATATTGAAGTACGGCCTTTTAATTAGATTTTTTTTATATTAAGTACGCAAAAAGTCTGTAGAGACTCTCTCTCCGTTCGTTGCGTAGCTTAACTCTGCAGCCTATAAGATTTTGAAATGTGTTTTATTAAAACTACAATATTTATTTTATTTTATAATTTGTATTCATTCTTAAGCCTCGTTGAAGATAATTAACGAGTAGTGCTTAGTTACGTAACCAAGCACACTATATGTTCAAATAAGTTGAAATAGAATAAATAATATAAATTTCTTTTTTTTTAGCTTAACGCTTTATCCCGCACATGGCAGGGCAGACAGAGGGAACTGCAGGGAGCGTGGGAACCTAATGTTAAGACACTCCGTTAATTAGTCCCTGCTTTCTCCGTCTCCGCTTTCCGCCTTTTTCGAGGCATTGCGTGTTGAGTGGCGGAACTCAACGCCGCGCTTTGCCTATTTTTCCAGAGCGAAGAAAATGAAAATAGAAAAATCCATCTTCTCCGAAAGGGGTTCAAACCCAGAAACCGTCGAGTTACAGGCACACGTTGCGCCTCTGCGCCACGACTGTCCTCATCTTCTTTTCCGAATTTCTATCTTTTTTTCCGAATTCCGCCTGTTGCCAAAATTTGGGGAAATTTAAATGCGGGATTCGGCGTGATTCTATGATTGTGATTAACTAGCAAATTGTATCGCTTGAAAAAAGCGTATTGTATAAGTGACATTTGTCACGCGAACTGTATTGGATTAGAGTGCGTAGATATGTAGATTACAAATTCTTGATTGAATATTTATATACACAATAGACAATATGTATGTTACAGAATTTTAAATTACTAAATAACTTGTTTACATAGATGTTTGATAAAATAAAAAAAAATTAAATTTAAAAAAAAAAAATTAACGCTTTATCCCAATTTTTTTCACTTCACTAGTCCTTGAATAATTCGTCCGTCCTTATAATCTGTCCTTATATTCTGCCTTTCTCATAATTTTAGGTACGTATAAATTTGTTTAGCAATCAATAAATTTGTATAAAGTACATTAAATGTAATAAAGGAAATTTATAAGCCAAATTGCTTATAAATCTGCTTGTTTTCACTTATACTAGCTGTATTATTCGAGTATTCCTCCATACAATATTTATAATATATTAGTGAAGTAACGATGTCATGACTAATAATAATATATGGCAAGATTACTAAACTGAATTATATACAGAGTGTATCTTAAACCACGGCCATTATCAAAACTACTTATAGAGAAAAATGTTTCGAGGCCATATACAAAATACTATTTAATAATTATTAATAGTTTAGGTACAGTATCATATTTTCCATTTCACGATATTTATACATGCTGTGTAACCCGTGAGGCAGACATCATTAAACACGAATGACGTACTACAAAAATACTATTAAACGTTGTCAATCTGTAACCTTTCATTCGGAAAAATAACCAAAAGAAAAAGAGATATATCTCTGTCCCGCTTTAACAGTACAGTATACGCTCGTGTCATGCTTGACAAATGGCGTTTTATTTTGGAACAATAATTTAATTAATTATTTTGTTTGAAAATTTTTTTTTTATTTTGAAAATTTTACTTCTTTTGTAGTTTTACCAACTTTATAAAGGCTAGTTAATACTATGCTTGAAATTAAGGTCTTCATTACATCCACACCCTGTATACATATATATATATATATATATATATATATATATATATATATATATATATATATATATATATATATATATATATATATATATATATATATATATATATATATATATATATATATATATATATATATATATATATATATATATATATATATATAATATATATATATATATATATATATATATATATATATATATATATATATATATATATTATAAGTAGGAGGAGTAGGAGGATAACATAGGAGTAAACATCATTAGCGAGCCAACATTAATATAACATTAGCACACGCTAAAACAATTTCTATATAAATACTTACATATACATACATACGTATATAATATACATGAAATGACATTTAATTAAAGCTTTCTCCTGGCTGAGCTTTTATATGACACACATTTAGTTTTCTATTAAAGCTTCTCGTTAATCAAGTTTTTATAATACCGGGAACGAGTTTTCTTGATACCTGTAAGAAGTAGGATATAATTTCAAGAGAAGAATTAATTTATGTTTTAAGTAAAGTTTTTTTAGTTTTGTATATTTGTAAGTTTTTTGTTTGTTTTTTGTGTTAGATTGTCAACAAAATAAAAATAACAGTATTACAATAATAATAAAAATGTAATTTAAATATGCATATATATATATATATATATATATATATATATATATATATATATATATATATATATTATATATATATATATATATATATATATATATATATATATATATATATATATATATATATATATATATATATATATATATATATATATATATATATATATATATATATATATATATATATATATATATATATATATATATATATATATATGTATATATATATATTTCCAAAATAAGGCAGAGTTGCGACTCAGCCTTATTTTGGATAAAAAGCTAATACCTACATACTAGGTGTTGTTAGTAGTCTATAATAGGTAGTTATAGGTAACTATGTAACTATAGTTTATAATATTCTTCTCAGATGAAGAATCTTCTCTTGGGTTATTACGTTTTTTTTTTTTTTATAGCTTCACGCTTTATCCCGCATATTGCAGGGTAGGCAGAGGGAACTGCAGGGGCCATATGAACCTAATGTTAAGACACTCCGTTACTTAGTCCCTGCTTTCTCCGTCCCCGCTTTCCGCCTTTTTTCGAGGCATTGCGTGTTGAGTGGCGAAACTCAACGCCGGGATTTGCCTAGCTTCCAGAGCGAAGAAAATGGAATTAGAAAAATCCATCTTCTCCGAGTGGGAATCGAACCATCAAACCGTCGCGTTTACAGGCAGACGCTTACGCCTCTGCGCCACGACGATCCTCAAATTTATTACGTTTCTATATTTATTTATTTATTTAAATATCAATATTAATTCACTTGTATCTGTACTAGATAAGTAAATCAGATCTTTTTTTAACACTTCGAGAAAACTATGGTGCGGTGAATAAAGATAACTTTGAATTTCGTATTGAAAATTGGGCACTGGGTAGGATCTTAACATTATAACTCAATCGCTGTCCACCAGCAAGAACGGTAAAAGTATGCGGGAAAAAGAGTTAAAATGAATTGACATTAGACAAAATGAGTGAAAAGTACCTATTGTATCGGAATAGTGCGTGTTACGATATGATTTTAATAGATAAAAGTTTAAATCTCACTAGATAGTTGTGGGTTCCATATGAGGAAACTAATTATTTTAATGGCTTAAATATAACAATAAAAAAGTATAGTGTTAAGTTACGACAGAAAATGGACAATGACAATTAACACTTCTAATTATACCACGCTATACGCAGGAGAAGCCAACAATAAAAAAATAATGTTAAACACAAGCGCGGCGTTGAATTCCGCCATACAATACGCAATGCCATGTAAGGCTGAAAGTGGAGGACAGAATGTCTAAACATTAGGTTTCTACGGAGTGTCCTAAACACTGGGTTTTCACGGTTTCTGCGGATCCCTCTGCCTACTGTGCTATACGGGATAAAGCTCAAAAAAATATAAAAAACATAATATACTAGTCGAAATGTTAATCTATATTTAGATCTGCTATTCCTATCGAACCATATGTGACTGATACGATTTGATTTGGTCAAAACAACGGTATACAGTGTGCTGTATAGCTGTTGCCTCAGAAGCTGTTATAACCGTTTGATAATAAATAAGAAATGTATAAAACATCTAATCTTGCATATATTATAATATTTATTGGATTTTTTAAAGAAATTGTCAGTTTACAATATTTATAGATTGGCAGAATTGATTTGAGTAGTAAATGAGGTAAGGGGAGACCTCGATTGACTTTTGAAAACACAGTATTGAAGTTACTGGAGGGAGGTCACGCAAAATGCATGAGGACTCCCTGGAGAGCTTGTATGAAGAGGTTATAACAGAGGATAAGGCGAAAGAGGTATACAGGGTCCGCAGCGTTTGGGGCTTTTGTTTTCTATTTCCTTTGGTTTTCTATAATTTTATTTTTATTATATTTTATATTAAAATTTTTAAATATATATATTATATATAAAATATTATATTTTAATTATTTTATATATATATAAAATTTTAAAATTTTTATATAATTTAAATATTGTATTTTTATTATATACATAATTGATTTTAAAATGGGTTTTTTTCACAAGGGGAAAATTTTTTTTTTCAAAAAATTTTTTTAAATTTAAATGTAACCCCCAAAAATTTTTAAAACATGTTTTTTAAAGTAGTAACGTCTTTTCGATAAGTGCTTTTATGTAAAAAAAAAAATTAATGAATGTTGACATCTTTTTATTAAGTCAATTTCCCAGCAAATTTTTTACACTGTTTAAAGGGAAAAAGGGTTTTAAATGGCAGGGGGATTAGATTGGGAGGATTTTTTTTTTTTTTTTTAGCTTCAGCATTATCCCCCCCCACAAGGCAGGGGAAAGGGGAAGGGGAAATGGGGGGACCCCGGGGGAAACCCAGTGTTAAGACCTCCCTTGGTTTCCCCTACTTTTCCCCTCCCCCCCTTTCCCGCCGTTTTTTTGGGCATTGCGTGTTGAGTTGGCGGGGGCCCCAACGCCCCGCTTTGGGCCCAGTTTTCCAGAGCGTAAAAAAAATGAAATAGAAAAATCCAAATTTTGACTGGGGACGGAAACCCGTAACCGTCGCGTTTACGGGCAGACCTTACCCCCTCTGCGCCACGACGGTCCCTCGGGATTTTTTTAAAAGGGAATTTAAAACCCCCAACTATTTAGCTTTTGTTAAGTAAAATAGTTGTAAATAATAAAGGGGCCCCCAAAAGCTAGTAGCTAAATTTGGGGAAAACCACGCAAATGCCCCCTTTTAAGTTTTACGGGCCCCCCAACCCATCTATTACGTCTGTTAGACGATACGGGTATACGGAATACCCACGGGAGGGCCTTGTTTTTTTTTACAAAAAAAAAGTTTTTTTTTTTAAAAATATATATAAAAATTAAAATATTATATATATATATATAGAAAATATTTTATTTTTATTTAAAATAGAAAATATATATAAAATCTAAAATAAAAATGAAAAAATATATATTTTAGAAAAAAAAATATAATTTTTTAAAATATCTTAAAATAAAATATATATATATTTTTAAAAATAATATATATATATAAAATATATATCTTTTATATAATATATGTTTTTTATAATTTTATATAATATATTTTATATATTATATATATATTTATATGAAAAAAAAAAAATATATATATTTTTATTCTTTTTTATAATATTTTTATATAATTTTATTTTTATATAAAAAATTTTTATATATTTTTAAAATAAAATATATTTTAATATAAAATATAAAATATAATTTTTATATAATATAAAATTTTTTATTAAATATCAAAAAAATAATACTTTTTTTTTTATATATTTATATATTTTTTACTTTTTTTATATATATATAATATAATAGGGTTATATATATGGGTTTAAATCCTTTTTAAACTTGTTACAACTTTTTATTTTTAGCATGTTTTTTAGAATGATCGGTTGGGAAGGGAGAAGGAAAATTTTTTTTAAATATTTTTCACAATTTTCAAGTGTTATTCCAAAATTAATATTTAAAAAAAATATTTAAAAATTTATCGATATTTGAATCCCCGTCTCTTTTTAAATTAACAAGGGAAAACACTGTGCCATACTTTTTTATATTTTCTATACAAAAAAAAACGTTCCTACAAATAAATACATCAAAGATACATTTTTAAATAATTTTAAACGAGAATCGAATTGGGACCCCGATAATTTAAAGGGGGTTTTTTTTTTTTAAAAGCCCTAGTAAGTTAAATAACCCTGCCCCCTTGTTTTTTTTTTTTCCTTTTGATTTTTTTAATTACATTTATTTTTTTAAAATAAATTTGGTTTTAAATTTATCCCTTAAAATTAGCGCCACGCTTTTTTTTTTAAATTTGAAAGTGAAAAGTTTTAATTTATTTTATGATGATCAAAATTACAAGTCAAAACACTTTTTGTAAGATTTCCTTTAAAAAAGATATAATATATTTTTTTCTTTAAAAAAAGAAAATTTCTTTTTATTTTGTACCCCAAAAATAAAAAAAAACAAAAAACAAAAAATTTCAATATATTTTTTTTTTTTATTTTTCTGCCGTAAAAAGGTTAAAAGGAAAATTTAAATTTAAAACCAAACCCTTTTTTACATATCAACGTTTTTTTAACTATTAAAATCAATAATATTTGCCCAATTACATATAAAACCCCCCAAAGAATTTCGCTTTAAAAGTCTAATTAAATTTAATGGGTTATAACTGAAAAGGGAACATATTTTTTTAAAAATCCAATATTTGGGATTGGGAAAGCTTGTAAAGACACAAGTAATAAATCATACGAATTAAATAATTACATAAAAAACATTATTCTAGCAAAAAACAAGGGGCAAATGATGAAAAATTCAAAAATTTCATTTACCTGCAATTTTTATTTTTTTTTTACATAAAAAATTTTTAAAACACTGTTAAAAACATTTGGGAAAAAAATTTTTAAAAAGCATTAGTTGGTTTTTTTTTTTTAAAAGTCTTGTTTTAAATGGGCCTTTTTTTCACTATTTATTTAATTCAAATCATATCACCCCGTAAAGGGGAAAAAAAAAAAAAATAATTTTTTCGGTTTAAAAATATTTTTAAAAACCTTTTACTTAGAAAGTGTTAAAAGCGGCCCCGATCCCCCCCATTAAATGATTAAACAACTAACTGATATCGCCGTCGTGCAAGCGCAAGCCGGGTCCCCTAATGTGGGGTAATATATATATATATATATATATATATCTATATATATAATATATATATATATATATATATATATATATATATATATATATATATATATATTATATATATATATATATATATATATACTATATATATATATATATATATATATATATATAATATATATATATATATATATATATATATATATATATTTAAAAATTGATTAATTTTAAATAATTATAACTATAAATATTATAAAAAAAATTTTTTTTAAAAGATATATAGGGAAATTTTTTTAAAAACGTTTATTTTAAAAACCCTTTTTAAGGCAAATCAAAAAACAAGGGGGTTTAAAAAAAACAAATTAATTTTGGTGCTGTTATATTCCATCAAAAATTTGTATAACTTTATTTTCTTCATTTAAATTTCTATTGCAACCCTATGGAAAAGTAGATAAAAGGGTTCCTTTTAACCCACGGGGGGGCGCAGTTTGGTTCGAAACAGTTTGGGGCGAAACCGTCTTTTCCCTTTCCCCAAGATTGGTATTTATAAATTTTTTTGAATAGTTTTTTGTAATTTTTTTTTTTTCATTTTAGCTAAAGAATTTTTACCTTTAAAAAAATCTAAAAACAAAAGCAGAAGTTTTTTAGCATCGCGTTTCCACTTAGCTAGGGTAAAGCCAAAGGGGAAATTTTGGGAGAATCTTTTTTAAAAATTTTTAAATTTGGGGGTGGCATGGAATGAATTAGGAAATTCCCAAAGGTTTTTCCCCCTTTAAACCTTTCATTTGGGTCTCAAGTTCCCCCGGTTTTTGGGAATCCCCTTCCCCCGGGTTTTTCCCCGGAAAATGGAAAAAATTTTCTTATTAAATACAAAATCCCCTTTTTCATTTATACTCCGGCAAAAAAAAGGGCCTAACATAAAAGTTCTTTTGGGTTTTTTTACTTTAAAGTTAATTAAAACTTAGGTTAAAATGGGGGAAAAAAAACCCCTTTTCCTTTTCCTACTTGGCAAAGGTTTGGAAAAGGGAAGGGGCCTTAACCCCTACCCCCCCCCCCCCCCCCCCTTTGTTTAAATCAAAATTGTTAAGGGTAAAAAAAACTTAGGTGTTTAAACGTTGGGGGTTTTAGGAAAAGCCAAAAAACCTTTAAAAAGAAGAAAATTTTTTTTAATTTAAAAAAAAAATTTTTTTTTTTTGGTTTTTGTTTAAAATTTGGGGTTTAAAAAGTTTGACCTCAAAAAGGAAAAAATTGTTTCCCGTGTCAAACCCCAATTTTTTGTTTTTGAGGGATTTGGGCCCCAAACGGTAAAATAAGGGGGAAGGGAATTAAAAATAATTTTAAAATTCCCTGGCTTTAAAAAAATTTTTGGCTTGTAAAAAATTGTATTAAAAAAAAAGGGGGAATTTAAAAATTATTTTAAAAAATAAGTTTTTTTGTTTTTTTAACTTTACACCTTATACCGTACGTAGCAGAGTAGGCAAAGGGAACTGCAGGAATCGTGGCAACCGAATTTAAGACACTTTATTCCCCGTTTTATCTCATAATAAAAATCTTAACATATTATAAAAAATCTTAACAAAATCTAAAATCTAAAATTTCGAGTACAATTTTAATGCAATGAGACGACCGCGTAATTTGCAATCACTCGTAAAGCCGTTCATTTGTAACCGGTCACGCAGAAACACAACAACGAAATTGATTCTAACTTCAATGTAGCAAGATTTTTAAGTTATTTTAATTTGTGTTTACTTTAACTATTTTGTCAAATATCAAAGGTTCAAGGTTCGACTCCATTCGGGAAAATAAGTCATTTTTGTTTACGTTCTTTCAGGTAAAGTAATATCTCGACGCTGTTAACTTAAAAAAAAATAAGTCAGTCAAGCATGGGTTCTATACAAATTACGATTGCATTTTAAATATAAAGACAATTTGTGGAAGCACAAATGCCTTGTCTCTCTCTCACCTACATTCACTTAGAAGTTTGATTTTTTAATATATGTAAAGGATCTTTTTTTTTATAGCTTCATGCTTTATCCCGCACATGGCAGGGTAGGCAGAGGGAACTGCAGGGACCTTGGGAACCTAGTGTTAAGACACTCCGTTGCTTAGTCCCTGCTTTCTCCGTCCCCGCTTTCCGCCTTTGTACATTTGTGTGTTAATTTTAAATTGTATAACTTTATATTCCACTTTAGTTTAAAAGTCTCGATGCACATATGTACATACATACATATAAAGTGAAATGCGGTAATTGCATGAGAGTAATGCACGTTAAGTGGTTCCATAGAATATGTGCTTAGATCAAAGACAATGCAGCTGTGGGCATTAGGGCAGTGTGTCAACTACTGCGTTTTAAATAAAGCCAGCCATACACGTATCGGCCTCACGCATAGTCTGAAAGAGGTTACTGTCCCATGAAACACATATTTAGGAGATGAGTTTTGCATATTTTTTTAATATATACAATTATTACATAATTTTTAATATATGCAATTATAATTATTAATATATTAGGCAAAGCGTGGCGTGGAGTTCCGTAACTCTACACATAATGCCTTGAAAAGACAGAAAGTAGAGAACGGAGTGTTTTTACACTAACATTCCACGGTTTCTGCGTCCCCTGTTTAACTGCCCAAAAATAT
>JAZFAU010001004.1:5000-28575 GCA_037178615.1 Dione vanillae
CCTCCATCAAAGTTCTCAGGGCAAAAATGGCATCCATAGTCCCTGATCCTGGTTGAAACCCATACTGAGACTCAGAGATAGTACACTCTTGGCGCAGCCTGAGACCGATCATGCGCTCGAAGAGCTTCATAGTGTGGCTCATAATCTTAATTCCCCTATAACTACCGCAATCTTGAACACTGCCCCTTCCTTTGTAAATGGGGATAATGAAGCTGTGCCGCCACTGGTGTGGCATCGTTCCAGTGCTCAAGATACGGTTAAACAGGTGAGTAAGTATAAGCACACCAAGAGTGCCCAGCGATTTCCACGCCTCGATCGGTATGTCATCAGGTCCTATCGCCTTACCATTCTTCATGTGTCGAAGACAATTACGAGTTTCGTCAAAGGTTATTGGGGCAATAAGTCCAAGGTTAGGAGGTAATTCATGCGGATGCTTATAAGGGTGCTGAGTGTTCAATAGCTCCTTGAAATAGCTTCTCCATCTCTCCTTCACAGAGGCATGATCACAAAGCAACGTGCCGTGATAATCCTTGACGCATAGACATTTTGTAATATCCTGCGTCGCTTTTTCCCGAGAACGTGCCAGTTTGTATATGAGCTTCTGCCCCTCCACAGTTTCGAGTTTGTCGTATAATGGCGACAAACTTTCACTGCGGGCCCTGGCTACAGCTCTTTTGCTGGGACGTTTCGCTGCTATGTACTCCAGTCGATCTTCAGGAGAGTTGGAGTGCTGCCACTCTTTAAACGCAGCTCTTTTTTCCCGAATCACCCCCTGCACCTGGTCATTCCACCACCATGTCTCCTTATCGATGACACGTCCACCCTTAGTGACGCCAAGAACTCGCTTGCCCGCCGCAATGATTGCTGAATGAGCTCGATCCCAAGCAGCCTGAGCAGTGTTGGTGTTAGTCAGCAGATTCTGACTCTCGATCTCTGCCAAAAAGTCGGTTTGCATCGGTCCATTCAATAACCACCACTTGATCCTAGGCTTACGCTTCTCAGCTACTTTCTTTTTCGGCGTAACGTTATAGTCCATGACCAGGAGACGATGTTGGGCCGTCAGGCTTTCACCAGGAATGACCTTACAGTTAGTCACCCTACCCATATGGCACCGTCTGGTCAGCAAATAGTCAATTTGAGTTGAGTGAGACCCGCTCTTATACGTTATAAGGTGCTGAGGCTGCTTTTGGAAGAACGTATTTACGATGGCTAGATCAGACGCAATGCAGGTTCTGAGAATATTTTCTCCCTCTACATTACGAAATCCATGCCCAAAACCCCCGTGAACACGTTGATACGTCTCAGCAACCCTGCCCACGTGTCCGTTCAAGTCTCCCCCAACTATGACTACTTCGGTAGCTGGTATAGCGAGTAGAACCTGTTCATATTGCTCCCAGAACGTCTCTTTTTCAGCCACGCTACAACCTACCTGGAGGGCATAGGCACTGATCAAGTTTGTGGTAACACCCTCAATCAATACCCTTACCCGCATCAAGCGGTCACAACGGCGGTCAACTTCAAGAAGCCCATTCTGTAGCTCTTCAGAAATCACTACTGCCACACCATTTTTACCTGAAGGTGACCCAGTGTATATAAGCCGGTAACCCTGCCCGATGTTGCGAGACTTATTGCCTTTCCAGCGAGTTTCCTGGAGGAAAGCACACTGGACCCGACGTCTCTTGAATACATCTGCGAGTTCTCTGCATCGTCCGGTTAGAGAGCCAATATTCCAAGTAGCAAAGCGAAGTTTCCGTTTGGGTACTAACGTCTTTAGCCGTGCCCGTACCTGACACGGTAGCCCTTTCCCACTTGTCACAGGTGTAGGGCGATGTGCCTGCGCGTCGTTTAACGGCGACGTCCTAGCCATACCCAGCTTTCTACTTTCTCTATCCATTTATGTGGCGACTTGTGGTTTTTAGTGGAGCGATTGCCATCTGACCTCCAAACCCATTACTGGGACAAACCAGGAAAGGAAAGGGACTGTGAAAAATGAGTTGGAAAAGAATGGAGGAAGGATGTGAGGGTGAAAGGACACCACTTTCATGGACTGGAGGAGGGTATGAAAGTGGCAGCTCGAGGATCCGGGGTCGCGTACCCGTATGCCCAAAACCAAATATCGGACAGATAAGTGGCAAGACACCCTCTGGAGGATATATATATATATATATATATATATATATATATATATATATATATATATATATATATATATATATATATATATATATATATATATATATATATATATATATATATATATATATATATATATATATATATATATATATATATATATATATATATATATATATATATATATATATATATATATATATATATATATATATATATATATATATATATATATATATATATATATATATATATATATATATATATATATATATATATATATATATATATATATATATATATATATATATATATATATATATATATATATATATATATATATATATATATATATATATATATATATATATATAATGATAATGATAATGATAATGATAATGATAATGATAATGATAATGATAATGATAATGATAATGATAATGATAATGATAATGATAATGATAATGATAATGATAATGATAATGATAATGATAATGATAACAACAACAACAACAACAACAACAACAACAACAACAACAACAACAACAACAACAACAACAACAACAACAACAACAACAACAACAACAACAACAACAACAACAACAACAACAACAACAACAACAACAACAACAACAACAACAACAACAACAACAACAACAACAACAACAACAACAACAACAACAACAACAACAACAACAACAACAACAACAACAACAACAACAACAACAACAACAACAACAACAACAACAACAACAACACAACAACAACAACAACAACAACAACAACAACAACAACAACAACAACAACAACAACAACAACAACAACAACAACAACAACAACAACAACAACAACAACAACAACAACAACAACAACAACAACAACAACAACAACAACAACAACAACAACAACAACAACAACAACAACAACAACAACAACAACAACAACAACAACAACAACAATAACAATAACAATAATAATAATAATAATAATAATAATAATAATAATAATTGTATATAGTATATAATGAATATAATGAACTGCGTTCTGCTACCAAAAAATATATATTGAATAGTGGGTAGGGGTCAGCAATTGTGGAAGCGTGCTGAAGTGGAGGTTATTTATTAATTATTTACTTTATAGTCGGTTTTAGGATAATAGAAATTGTACAGTACCTTATCTTCATGATTCACAACACAAACACTGATTGTTCCCGGCACGTGGAATGTCTAACTTGAGTCTTCTTCACTAGGGGTTACTTGCACTATTATCTTTTGTTGGTTTGTCTTTGTCAGGTTCAATATCAAGAGGGAATACACAAAAGGGAAATCAAATAAGGCTGAGGGAGGGAAAATCACACCGCTAATTAATATTAGATTCAGGAAGGACGTGCGCTCGCGTCGGCCGTGACACGTGCCCCCTTTACTACAACTCGACAACTACAACTAACTACTCGCGCCGGGAGATGGCACAAGACTTTGACGACAACCCGCGCGGGGGTCATCGCAGGGGGCGGCACAAATAGGAATAAACATAGCCCCCGCCCTAAACATCTAATGTTTACGAGAAAATGGGAGTAGCTAACTAATAGGTAGACGAACTAATTTGGTTAAGGCTCTCTTTAGGATACCTGTCGATGTCTTAACATCGACCACACGCACAACGTTATCTTTACCAGGATAAATTTGGGAAATGCGACCACGTCGCCACTGTAAAGGGGGTAAATTATCATCTTTGATGAGGACTAGCTCGCCTACTGTTGGAGGATTCACTGGATCAGTCCACTTCTGCCTAGTCTGCAGAGTGTATAGGTACTCTAACTGCCACCGCGACCAAAAATGTTGAGTTATCTGTTGCACTACTTGAAAACGGGTTATACGATTAATTTTTACATTGTTATAGGGATACTCAGTCAAAGCACTAAGAAGCTGGCTAATCAAAAATGACCAGGCGTCAAAACTTCTAGATCGTTAGGGTCATTAGATAAGGGACATAACGGCCGGGAATTTAATACCGCTTCAATTTTAGCAAAAATTGTAGTTAATTCCTCGAATGTTAAAGGAGTTTCATAAACGACCACCGACTCTGATGATTCCTTCTTTGTCAAGAAAGAGTGAGAGTCGTCTTAGGGAAGACCGCAAGGAAACGCTAAGCGCTAACGCGATAAGGATACAGATAGCTCAACGGGTAAGTTTCGGGTTTTATTTATAAATCTCACCATCGTTATCTAAGGGGTTATCAATCATAGGTTGAGGGGTCTCTTCGACCTTCCAGAATCTCTCGATGAGACGGGATAAGGATATTCCAGTCATGGGGGGCTCTAATTCACCATAATCGGCAGCAACTGGACCGCAAACAATATAACCAAAAATTGTAGATAAAGCAGTAAGGCCGTTAAAGTTAAATATTTTATCTTGTAATAAAAGCGCGCCGAACACGTCAGCACCCAATAGTATATCTATCGGGCCAGGCTTATTATAGGTAGGGTCAGCAAGGGAAAAATCACTATTAGGAAAAAACACAGACTCAGGGAACTCAAACTCAGGATGCGTACCGGCAATCACATCTATAACCATAGCAGAGGTTGACACCTCAGGGAAGGAATTATACAAAGGTTTAAAACACAAGGAAATAGAACCACGGGAAACCACTAAAGGAATATTACCTATGCCACGTACAGGGGCACAGGAGGGGGAGATGGTCAAATTGAGGTAATTAACAACAAGATCGGTTGTAATGAGGCAACCCTGGGCACCGGTATCACATAAGGCACGCGCTTCAATAAAATAGCCACTAGCAGTTTTAACGTGTAATTTAACAGTAGGCAATAATATAAGGGAATTGGGTGAGATATTAAGGCAAGGGGAAAGGGGAGTAATACAAGTATCTAGCTATGTGGGTCTATCTTCTCTATTATAGGAATTATCACGATATCTTAAATTATTTTCAACCTGTCTATTATTTTCAACCTGTCTAGGTTGGCGCGGAGCATTTTCTCTGGGGGGAGAAGCTCTCTGGGAATGTCGTTGGGGGGAGCGCTGGAGTTGCGAAGGGGAATATTTCTTATGCTGGCCCCCGCCCATATGGGGACCGCGGGTAGAAGCAGGACGGGTACGCGGATAATTGCGTCTATTAAATTTGGAATTACAATTATAATTGCGATTGGATGAGGTGGGATACATTGGGTTACGGGAATCATTAAAACATAGCATAGTGTGATGGGATGAGCGACCGCAGGTTGAACATTTGTAGTCCCGCTGGCACATAAGAATTGGATGTTTGTCCAAACACCTATAACATAACCGGGAATGTTTTACAAATCCCGATCTATCTCTAGGATTCATAGCTCTAAATTCGGGACATTCACGGAGGTAATGGGAAGAGGAAGCACACAGGTAACATTTTTTACTATTATTTATTACAGGTAACATTTTTTGTCTATTGTTTAATATAGGGGAGGGAGGAGCCGCAAAGTAAGTATGTTTAGGTACAGTACTTTTAAATTTCGTCAGGTTAGAATCTACAAGGGAGGTGTTGCCAACGTTGTCATGGTGACGACATTCGTCTTCCAAAAAGGTAATAAGATTTTTAAAGGTAGGTAATTCATTAGCGTCACCGCCATAACAACGCTCAAAACGGGATTTCAAATCAGAGGGAAGCTTAGTCAAACATATATGTACTAACATATAAGACCAATAGGATACGGGTAAATCTAAACGCTCTAAACAGCGATAGGCAGTTAACAAGGGGTTCAAAAAGGCCGCGCGCAAACCTGTAAATTTATTCGAAATCTCCGGCAGGGTAAGTATCTGGGTTATGTAGGTATCAGCAAGAACCCGTGTATTGTGATACCGCTGTTTCAACAACTCACGAGCAACTTCATAGTTGCCTTCTTCAATTTTTAAATGTAGCAACAACCGCTTAGGTTCATCTGCTAAGGATCCAACTAAGTACTGCAATTTCATTGTGGAGGTCAAATGGTGTTGGGAATCTACTACACTGTCAAACTGGTCAATAAAACTTATCCAGGAGTCAGGGCGTCCATCAAACTTAGGGATAGGTAAATCAGGTAATCTATTATAAGGAGTTCGCTCAGTAATATTTTTACTACTCATTCTTACGGGTGTACTGGCCATAACAGGATCAACTACGGGAACAGGTGGGCACAACTCTAACTGACGCACCCGGAGGTCGTCTATTTTCTTATTTACTAAACGCACTTCTTTTTTTACATAACTAATTTCTTGGTAATCGATAGCCGGGTCTAACCCACCCAGGAGCACTGAGGACGCGTTTACAAATAAATTACAATGAGAATCTAAATCCTTGAACCTAACTAATAATCTAGGTATTTCAGAAGTGCCAAGAAGTTCCGAGGTATCGGCAATCCAATCGGAAACAAAGCGAACCACACCTATATTTTTTCTATATTCTGCGCTTTCTGTATATAAGGAACATTTTACTGTTTCATCATGAGTAGCCATTTTAAATTATCAAGTAAACTAATAACTGAACTAAAATATTAAAAATTAATAAACGCGTAATAAACAATGAACCCACTACAACCGCGCGAGATCAGAAATCAAGTAAACAAATAACTCAACTAAAATATTAAAAAAAAAATAAACTCGCAATAAACAATGAACCCACTACCAACGGGCGAAATCAGAAATCAAGTAAACAAATAACTCAACTAAAATATTAAAAAAATAATAAACTAGTAATAAACAATGAACCCACTACCAACGGGCGAAATCAGAAATCAAGTAAACAAACAACTCAACCAAAATATTAAAAAAATAACAAACTCGTAATAAACAATGAACCCACTACCAACGGGCGAAATCAGAAATCAAGTAAACAAATAACTCAACTAAAATATTAAAAAAATAATAAACTCGTAATAAACAATGAATCCACAACAGCTGGCGAGATAAGAAACCAGTTACGGTCAAGTTCAGGGACGCGTCGCATCTACATATATCGCAATACAACAAAATAATATGATATATAATATGACTACAATTAAGGCTTAAACTTCATTTAAATAAAAATAAAAAAAAGGGTAACAATAAAATTGTAGGGATAATATTTTAAAGTAAGTTAGTTTTTTAAGGAAATTATATTAAAATATTTTAACTAATTTCAATTATAATTTAAAACGGGATAGGTAATAACGTATAGGCGTAATATTATAAAATATATGTAACCATATTATGTGTATTTATTATATTTTGTATTTAATATATAAAATTATATTCAATATTTATTTATATATTTTACACATTATACATTCACCCTACACAATTATATATTCAATATTATATGTATAAAAATTTCATATAACATTATTTTTTAAACAACTCGATGCGAACACGATTTAAAAGGTTAGGAAATCAAATTATATTGTAATTATGCGTTAGGTACCAAATTAAGAGCCAAAATACCAAAACGGGAAAATAACACTGTAATGAAAGGGACTCAGGGGCATGAACTACGCTATAATCAGGGGGACTCAGAGGGATTAAACCACGATATAATTAAGGGGGCCCAGAGGGATGAAAACCACGCTATAATTAAGGGGGCCCAGAGGGATGAAAACCACGCTCTGATTAAGGGGGCCCAGAGGGATGAAAACCACGCTCTGATTAAGGGGGCCCAGAGGAATGAAAACCACGCTCTGATCAAGGGGGACCCAGAGGGATGAAAACCACGCTCTGCTACCAGAAAATGTATATAGTATATAATGAATATAATGAACTGCGTTCTGCTACCAAAAAATATATATTGAATAGTGGGTAGGGGTCAGCAATTGTGGAAGCGTGCTGAAGTGGAGGTTATTTATTAATTATTTACTTTATAGTCGGTTTTAGGATAATAGAAATTGTACAGTACCTTATCTTCATGATTCACAACACAAACACTGATTGTTCCCGGCACGTGGAATGTCTAACTTGAGTCTTCTTCACTAGGGGTTACTTGCACTATTATCTTTTGTTGGTTTGTCTTTGTCAGGTTCAATATCAAGAGGGAATACACAAAAGGGAAATCAAATAAGGCTGAGGGAGGGAAAATCACACCGCTAATTAATATTAGATTCAGGAAGGACGTGCGCTCGCGTCGGCCGTGACACGTGCCCCCTTTACTACAACTCGACAACTACAACTAACTACTCGCGCCGGGAGATGGCACAAGACTTTGACGACAACCCGCGCGGGGGTCATCGCAGGGGGCGGCACAAATAGGAATAAACAATAATAATAATAACCCCTCCCTGTATCTCTACGTTGCCGTCGTGGAGGGGCTAGTGTGCTCCAATGATTCTTAGGGCTATACTGGTAGATACACTCATGCCAGACAGGTCTAATTTGAGGAGTGAGACAAAAAGAGATACAACCCCATGATTTTTAGAGCTTTACTGGCAGATACACTCAAGCCAGGCAGGTCTAAAATGAGGGACACAATCCAGTGATCCTTAGAGCTCTGCCGGTAGAACAATCATGCCGGATAGGTCTAAGTTGAGGAACCTAAACAAACACCAATGATTTTTAGAGCTATGCCGGTAGATATACTCACGCTGGACAGGTCTAAAATGAGGAAACAAAACCCAAGCCAAGGTGAAACAGCATACGCCGAGGGCTTCAAGGCTAAGGGGGTGCTTAGTCTTAAGTATGCGGACTCTGGATACCAGGGGACATCCAGTTTTAATTACCCTTGCCACGGTGAATGCAGGGCTCTGCCGTGGTTGATCTTTAAGTCCCTAGCTAATCGTGGGAACAGTATGATAACTAGGTCCAAAGCAAAAATAGCCACTCAGGCAAAAATATCACCTGTTGATAATAAATCTACACAGATTACCTCACCATCTTCTTCGAGGTCACTTTTTTCATTCACATCAACATCACCATCATCGTACATACAACACTCATCAAGATCATCATCAGCATCATCATCGTTAGTAGACGTTGTGACGGAGGCCACCATGGCCGAATATCGTTCACCCGCTACTGGCTTAAAAACTACGCGTAAAAAATGGAGCAATGAAATGAACGAATTCATTTGGCGTACTTACCTCATCATCACACGCTTAGAATACGAAACTAATACATATTTAACTTCATTACACCAAAAATTCATTAAGAGATTTCCGGAAATGCAAGTCTCCAAACAAAGGATTGGAGATCAACGACGAGCAATAGTTCGTAGAAACCTATTACCAACCACTACACTTGATGGAATCAAATCAGAAGTAAGTAATTATTTACAGACAGCAAATGTAGAATTGCAGACAGAAATTTGTCAATCTTCTCCAGAATCAGACATGAATATATTGCAACAACCCAAACGTAGGATGAAATGGTCGAAAGAACTTAACGAGACTTTAATAAAGTGTTATTTCTTAGTCACACAAATGGAAACTAATATGACCGCCTGGAGAAAAAACTTAAAAGACAAATTCATACAGCATTATCCTCAACTATCACACTTATCTGAACAACGAATATCAGATCAAAAGAGAATTATTATAAACAATAAAAGAATTACAGATACACGTCTCCAAGAATTAAAAAATAACGTAGAAAATATACTTATCGAAACCGAATATCATAGACCATTACATAGTCAAGACTTGAATTCAAATAGACAACTTATTGAACAAACAGACACAAATACTGAGACAGAGTTAGAATATATCACACAACATACAGGAGTAGAACAAGACACTCTTTCACATACTGTTACACGACAAGAACAAGAACCAAACCTAGCTAGAAATCCCGAAATAGAAGAAACATTCTCTAATACATTAAATTTTTACATGAATAGTCACCCTACAAAAAGAAATTACATACCAAAACAAAAGGCATCTAAAAAATTTGCGACCATCGTTAACTATATTAATAATAGGATTTTACCACATTATGTTAACGCAGATACAGATTTTAAAACTTTACAAACAATAATATATAGTGCTGCATGGACAGCTGCAAAAATTAACGGCTCTAAGATAACTCTCATTGCTGCTGAAAACACAACTAATGTTCGACAAGAACAATACAAGCCCAAATGGCAAAATAGGTTAGAACGTAAAATCAAAGATATACGAGCTAAATTAGGAAGACTTACTCATTATATGCAGGGAAACAGAAGTAGAAGGCTAGATAGAGAGGTAAATAAAATATTAGACCAGCACAGAATCCACACAACACATGAACAACCTAACACAGAACTAACACACTTTGTAGACACACTTAAACAGAAACTATCAGTAGCTACTAGTAGACTAAATCGTTACAAAAAATGTACACTCCGCAAAACACAAAACAATCAATTCAAAAATAACGAAAAACAATTCTACCGGACATTGAAAAACTCTTCTACAAACCAAACATCAACGAGCGATAGTAATGAAAACAACAGAAATAATATGGAATTAATAGACGAATTAAAAAATTTTTGGACTCAAATTTGGGAAAACCCTATCGAGCATAACGCAGATGCAGACTGGATTAATACAGAGAAATCAAATTACACAAACACGAAACAAATGGAATTTGAACAAATACCTATAGACACTTTTTATAATGTCTTAAAGAAATTACACAATTGGAAAGCGCCGGGTTCAGACTACATACACAACTTCTGGTATAAAAAATTTACACACATTCATCCATATATTTATAACCACATCAATAAATTCATTAAAAACCCAACAACACTACCTACATACATAACAGAAGGGATTACGTACATGATACCAAAGGATACCAATGACACTACAAACCCAGCAAAGTACAGACCAATAACCTGTCTACAAACTATATATAAAATAATAACAACATGTCTATCTAACATAATTTACAAACACCTTGATACAAACCACATATTATCAGAAGAACAGAAAGGATGCAAAAAATTTAGCCAGGGATGCAAGGAACAACTAACAATAGATTCAATAATTCTCAAACAGGTACAAAGTAAGAAAAAGGATTTATATACCATGTATATCGATTATAAAAAAGCATATGATTCTGTGCCTCATTCATGGTTATTAGAAGTTCTCAATATTTATAAAATAGACCCACAGATAAAAATATTTTTAAATAGTATAACTAACCAATGGACAACAAGGCTACATTTAAGAACACCAACAGGAATTATCGCGACGGGGCCCATTAAGATCCAACGAGGAATTTTTCAAGGTGACTCTCTCAGCCCATTATGGTTCTGCCTTGCACTTAATTCTCTATCAAATATATTAAATGCCCTAAAACCCGGCTATATAATGCAATGCAATGATACGTCACCTGAGGTGCAAGAATACAAAATTAATCATTTACTTTATATGAATGATATAAAGTTGTATGCGTCCACACTGAACGACTTGTCTCACCTTGCTGATTTTGCAGATCAATTCTCAACAGACATAGGAATGGAATTCGGTATCGATAAGTGCAAAATTAACTCGGTTAAAGCAGGAAAATCTTTTATTCACTCTTATTCTACACAAGCAGGAGAAACAATTAATTCTTTAGATGGTAATGAAACGTACAAATATTTAGGATACATTCAATCAAAGCAAATACGACATAGAGAAATAAAAGTTAAATTAACTCAACAATTTAAACACAGACTCCAGTCTATACTAAACTCTCAATTACAAGCTCGGAATCTAGTGAAAGCTATTAATACTTACGCTATACCCGTCTTAACATATTCATTTGGCATAATAAACTGGTCTAAAACCGAACTATCGAAATTACAACGTCTCATTAACATCACCATGACTAAATATAGGAAACACCATCCGAGGTCCTGTATACAACGCATAACACTACCTAGGAAAGATGGAGGGAGAGGTATAATTGATAACACTAATCTTCATAACAAACAAATTAGCATTTTAAGAAGTTATTTCTATAATAGAAGTACTAACTCAATTCTTCATAAAGCAATAGCACATAATGATCGAAAATACACTCCTTTAAATATGATTGATAAAACACCACAAAATAACGAAAAGCAAACCGACATACAGACTAAATTAGCAGAATGGACCAGGAAGTCACTACATGGAAGACATCGCAAAGATCTTAACCTACCTAACGTCGACAAGATAGCGTCGAACGAATGGTTGAATCGCGGTGAACTCTTCCCTGAGACAGAAGGGTTCATGTTGGCAATCCAAGATCAAGTAATAGAGACCCGTAACTACCAAAAATACATTATGCATGCACCCATACCTACAGACAAATGCAGACGATGTAATAGTTTATCAGAGACAATTCAACATATCACTGGAGCATGTAAGGCAATAGTTCAAACTGACTACAAGCACAGACACGATCAAATAGCGAACATTATCCACCAAAAACTAGCATTAAAATATAATTTAATTTCAACATCACCAACACCTTACTACAAATATATTCCCCAAACTGTACTTGAAAATAGTACGCATAAACTTTATTTTGATCGCGCAATTCTTACTGACAGGACAACACATTACAATAGGCCGGATATTACACTATTAGACAAATTTAACAAATCTGCTCAAATCATAGACATAGCCATACCTAACACTCATAACCTACAAAGTACAATTGCAGAAAAGCTTTCTAAATACATTGACCTAAAGTTGAAATCAGCCGAATGTGGAAGTTAAATAACGTAAGTATCATTCCCATAGTTCTGTCTACCACTGGTGTAATCCCTAAACAAATTCATCAGTCTTTAAAAACTCTAGACCTGCCTCCCTACACATATCTAAGTCTACAAAAGCTGCCATTCTGAATACATGCAGAATTGTTAGAAAATTCTTACAAAATGATAGTGACACTCGAACAACAATAAATTCAATAACATCAGTCAATTCCTAAGCACACATACACACATTCTATCTTACATCTCATCTTATGTCACCTTCATTCACCT
Organism: Dione vanillae; assembly: GCA_037178615.1. Lineage (NCBI taxonomy): Eukaryota > Metazoa > Arthropoda > Insecta > Lepidoptera > Nymphalidae > Dione > Dione vanillae. The sequence goes on from JAZFAU010001004.1 coordinate 18,066, forward strand.
TAGATTAGCACTTGGCTTTGGCCCGTGTTATTCTTTAAACCGGCAATTTAGGGCCGAGATTCAAAAATGAAAAAAGAAAATAATAATAATAATAATAATAATAATAATAATAATAATAATAATAATAATAATAATAATAATAATAATAATAATAATAATAATAATAATAATAATAATAATAATAATAATAATAATAATAATAATAATAATAATAATAATAATAATAATAATAATAATAATAATAATAATAATAATAATAATAATAATAATAATAATAATAATAATATAATAATAATAATAATAATAATAATAATAATAATAATAATAATAATAATAATAATATAATAATAATAATAATAATAATAATAATAATAATAATAATAATAATAATAATAATAATAATAATAATAATAATAATAATAATAATAATAATAATAATAATAATAATAATAATAATAATAATAATAATAATAATAATAATAATAATAATAATAATAATAATAATAATAATAATAATAATAATAATAATAATAATAATAATAATAATAATAATAATAATAATAATAATAATAATAATAATAATAATAATAATAATAATAATAATAATAATAATAATAATAATAATACTAATAATAATAATAATAATAATAATAATAATAATAATAATAATAATAATAATAATAATAATAATAATAATAATAATAATAATAATAATAATAATAATAATAATAATAATAATAATAATAATAATAATAATAATAATAATAATAATAATAATAATAATAATAATAATAATAATAATAATAATAATAATAATAATAATAATAATAATAATAATAATAATAATAATAATAATAATAATAATAATAATAATAATAATAATAATAATAATAATAATAATAATAATAATAATAATAATAATAATAATAATAATAATAATAATAATAATAATAATAATAATAATAATAATAATAATAATAATAATAATAATAATAATAATAATAATAATAATAATAATAATAATAATAATAATAATAATAATAATAATAATAATAATAACACTTTATTGCACATAAAATAAAAAGAAGAGATACAAATAATTAATCATAATACACAATATGTGCAATGGCGGCCTTATCACTGCAAGTGATCTCTTACAGGCAACCATTTAATATAATACATATTATAAGAGACGGGACGGTGCAAAAAAAAAAAAGCGTTACTCTTACTTTACTTACAAATATATACAAAGACATAAATAGATATAAATAGACATACACATACATATATACATACAGACATACATACATACATACATACATACATACATACATGCATACATACATACACATATATATACATACATATAAATATTTACATACATAGATACATAAATATGTAAATACATGCTTACCTAATTATAAAGATAAGGAATACTGATTAAGGTAGTACTTTTTAAGCTTACACTTAAATATACCAACTGTCTGAGATTTTCTGATCTCCTCTGGCAGCGCATTCCAGAGTTTCACTGATTTGATAGTGAAAGAGTCTTCATAGCATTTGGTGTGGGAAAGAGGGATTTCTAGGAAATTGTTGTTATGGGAACGGAGGTTCTGGGAGTGAAGGGAGCTTGAGCCTTAAATCTTTCTTTGAGGTACAATGGAGTGACAGGATGGTATAGGATAGTGTAAAGGAGAGAAAGAGAATGTAGATTCCGCCGATCTTTAACAGTTAGCCAATTTAGTTGGATACGGTATTGTGTTACGTGATCGTACTTCTTCAGACCAAAGATGAACCTAATTATGAGATTTTGCATCCGTTCAAGCTTATTTAGCAGTTCTTGAGATAAGTCTAAGTAGCACGAGTCAGCGTAATCGAGTATAGGAAGAAGAAGTGTTTGAGCAAGAGAAATTTTAGTTTTTAACGGTAAAAAGTATTGCCATCTTCTTAGACTTCCTATAGCGCAAAAGATCTTACGACTAAGTTTAGAAATTTGAGGCGACCAGGAGAATGTACCGTCCAAAGTGATTCCCAAATTCACCACACTAGCACTTTGCTCTAAACAAATATTGTCAAATAAGATTGGAGGAAGAGGAGAAGGAATTTTGAATAATTGTTTAGAGGTTCCAAATACACAAACTTTAGATTTACTATATATCATATTATTTTATTATATTGCGATATGTAGATCGCCGACTCGACGCGTCCCTGACCTCGACCGTAACTGGTTTCTTATCTCGCCCGTTGTTGTGGATTCATTGTTTATTACGTGTTTATTTTTTTTTTAATATTTTAGTTGAGTTATTTGTTTACTTGATTTCTGATCTCGCCCGGTGTTAGTGGGTTCATTGTTTATTACGCGTTTATTAATTTTTAATATTTTAGTTGAGTTATTTGTTTACTTGATTTCTGATCTCACCCGTTGTTAGTGGGTTCATTGTTTATTACGCGTTTATAAATTTTTAATATTTTAGTTCAGTTATTTGTTTACTTGATAATTTAAAATGGCTACTCATGAAACAGTAAAATATTCCTTATTTACGGAAAGCGCAGAATATAGAGAAAATATAGGTGTGGTACGCTTTGTTTCCGATTGGATTACCGATACCTCGGAACTTCTTGGTACTTCTGAAATACCTAGATTATTAGTTAGGTTCAAGGATTTAAATTCTCATTGTACTTCATTTGTAAACGCGTCCTCAGTGCTCCTGGGTGGGTTAGACCCGGCTATCGATTACCAAGAAATTAGTTATGTAAAAAAAGAAGTGCGTTTAGTAAATAAGAAAATAGACGACCTCCGGGTGCGTCAGTTAGAGTTGTGCCCACCTGCTCCCGTAGTTGATCCTGTCATGGCCAGTACACCCGTAAGAATGAGTAGTAAAAATATTACTGAGCGAACTCCTTATAATAGATTACCTGATTTACCTATCCCTAAGTTTGATGAATGTCCTGACTCCTGGATAAGTTTTATTGATCAGTTTGACAGTGTAGTAGATTCCTAACACCATTTAACCCCCACAATGAAATTACAGTACTTGGTTGGATCCTTAGCAGATGAACCTAAGCGGTTGTTGCTACATTTAAAAATTGAAGAAGGCAACTATGAAGTTGCTCGTGAGTTGTTGAAACAGCGGTATCACAATACACGGGTTCTTGCTGATACCTACATAACCCAGATACTTACCCTGCCGGAGATTTCGAATAAATTTACAGGTTTGCGCGCGGCCTTCTTGAACCCCTTGTTGACTGCCTATCGCTGTTTAGAACGTTTAGAGTTACCCGTCTCCTCATGGTCTTATATGTTAGTACATATATGTTTGACTAAGCTTCCCTCTGATTTGAAATCCCGTTTTGAGCGTTGTTATGGCGGTGACGCTGATGAATTACCTACCTTTAAAAATCTTACTACTTTTTTGGAAGACGAATGTCGTCACCATGACAACGTTGGCAACACCTCCCTTGTAGATTCTAACCTGACGAAATTTAAAAGTACTGTACCTAAACATACTTACTTTGCGGCTCCTCCCTCCCCTATATTAGATAATAGACAAAAAATGTTACCTGTAATAAATAATAGTAAAAAATGTTACCTGTGTGCTTCCTCTTCCCATTACCTCCGTGAATGTCCCGAATTTAGAGCTATGAATCCTAGAGATAGATCGGGATTTGTAAAACATTCCCGGTTATGTTATAGGTGTTTGGACAAACATCCAATTCTTATGTGCAAGGACTACAAATGTTCAACCTGCGGTTGCTCATCCCAACACACTATGCTATGTTTTAATGATTCCCGTAACCCAATGTATCCCACCTCATACAATAGCAATTATAATTATAATTCGAAATTTTATGAACGCAATTATCCGCGTACCTGTCCTTCTTCTACCCGCGGTCCCCATATGGGCGGGGGCCAGCATAAGAAATATTCCCCTTCGCAACTCCAGCGCTCCCCCCAACGACATTCCAGAGAGCTTCTCCCCCCAGAGAAAATGCTCCGCCCCAACCTAGACAGGTTGAAAATAATATAAGATATCGTGATAAATCCTATAATAGAGAAGATAGACCCACATAGCTAGATACTTGTATTACTCCCCCTTCCCCTTGCCTTAATATCTCACCCAATTCCCTTATATTATTGCCTACTGTTAAATTACACGTTAAAACTGCTAGTGGCTATTTTATTGAAGCGCGTGCCTTATGTGATACCGGTGCCCAGGGTTGCCTCATTACAACCGATCTTGTTGTTAATTACCTCAATTTGACCATCTCCCCCTCCTGTGCCCCTGTACGTGGCATAGGTAATATTCCTTTAGTGGTTTCCCGTGGTTCTATTTCCCTGTGTTTTAAACCTTTGTATAATTCCTTCCCTGAGGTGTCAACCTTTGCTATAGTTATAGATGTGATTGCCGGTACGCATCCTGAGTTTGAAAAAAAAAAATAAAAAAAAATAAAAATACATTTATTTCACTTTCACACATGTTCTTATATATATGAGATGAAATTATGAGACCAACCCATTAAGAACTAGTACTTGTGTCAGGAGGCCCCGCTCTTCCATAACACTTTGTACATTTATACATTTGTGGAAACAAATTATTAAAAAGAAATAAAAAAGAAAAAAAAACAATAATTTCTTTAACTCTAATACAGATTCTGTGTATGTGTGTGTGTGTGTATGTGTGTGTGTGTGTCTGTGTGTGTGTGTGTGTGTGTGTGTGTGTGTGTGTGTGTGTGTGTGTGTGTGTGTGTGTGTGTGTGTGTGTGTGTGTGGGCGTGTGTGCGTGTGTTACACTAGCATTAAAGCTTCTGTGTCATCGTAGCTTAATGTTAGTAGCCAGTTAGTTAATATTTTCTTGGACTGATAGGAGTTTATCGGATGAATGTTTAAGATTTTATTTATTTTGTTATATAGAAATTTTGACTGATTTGGAAGCTGGCAATTGCCAAATTTGGTTCTCATAAGAGGAATATAAGCTGTTACATTTCTTCTTTTGCTCTGTTTTAGCGAGTCACTCAAGAAAGTAGTTTTATGCACTTTTAAGGCACTCTGCAATATATATAGCTTCCGAACGGTTAATAATTGGCAAAAGTTATATATTCTCTCAGTGGGGAATCTAAAAGGCTTAAAAAACATAACTTTTAATAGGGATCTCTGAGCTCTTTCTAGTTGAAGGAATTTCATTTTTGACGCGCCACCCCATACAGGAATACAATATCCGAGTACAGATTGCGCTAAGGTTATATAAATTTGTATAAGTAGTTTTTTATTTGTCACGTGTCTTAGAATTTTAAATATCCAGATAAGTTTGCGAATTCTAGAACTGGTAAAATCAATGTGTGGATGCCAAGATAGACGTTGATCTAACATAATACCAAGATATTTAGCAGTAGAAACTCTATTCAAAGTCGCTGGAGCACAATCACAAGACTTAGAGCTTTTATATAGACAGCTATGCAGCTCGATCTTAAAATTATTTTCAGGCTGTGTTTTGTTATTAATAGTGAAGCACATGTAATTTGTTTTATCTATGTTAATAGTTAGTAAGTTACATTTAAGCCAGAGATATATCGTTGCTAGTCCCCTTTTCTGTCGAGAACTTTACAGCGTCCCAAGAGGGACCGGAGAAAACAACAGCTGTATCGTCTGCATAAGCAAAGATTCTACCATTATCAATGCTTACATTTAATAGATCATTGATATAAAGTAGAAACAGCGTGGGCCCCAAAACACTTCCTTGAGGGACTCCAAAAGTCACCAAGGAATCATCGCTGGTATAATCCCCAATTTTTACTCTTTGCTTTCTATTGCTGAGATAGTCTTTAAATATCAAGAGTGAGGTGCCTCTTATGCCTATACTCTCCAGCTTGTTTAAGAGAATTGGAATGGATACAGTATCGAAAGCCTTTCTTAGATCTAAGAAGATAGTTAAGCATTTCTTTCCTTTATCTAGAACTTCAGTAATATGTGAGGTCAGTGCGACAACTGCGTCTTCTGTATTTTTATTGCGTCTAAAACCGTATTGTGAGTCGGAAATAATCTTAAATTTTTCCATATAATTCAGTAACCTGGAGTTCAGTATTTTTTCTATAATTTTAGCAAAACCTGGTAGTACTGAGATAGGTCTGTAGTTGTTCGTATTACAATTGTCACCACCTTTATACACTGGAGTTATTATAGATTGTTTTAGCGGGCAAGGGAAGACTCCGTTTTTGAAGCACTGATTCACTATGTGACAAATAGTAGGAGAAAGAATATGTCGGGCTAGTTTCAAAAAAACTGTCGTAATGTTATCCCATCCAGGGGCACTATCAGACTTTAGATTCATAATCACAGATTCCACTTCTTCAGTATCTGTCTCGAGCAGTACAAAAGAAAACACTGTCGACTTTGTTCCAGAAGGAGGTTTAGCTGCCTGGGGTAAGTTTATTATTATATTTTCGGCTAGTTGTTTCCCGATATTAGCAAAATAATTATTAATGTGATTCACAGAATCTAAAGGTGACAATTTTATGCTCAGCAGACCATTATTGTTAATTTTAGAAGGCTTCAAAGGGGCTATTTCTTTTATTTTATTCCAAAGTCTTTTTAGATTTTTAGTCGATGTGAGAAGCTGTTGTCTATCATATTTGCGTTTTAATTTTTTTATCAAATTATTGCAGTGAGTACGATATCTTTTGTAGGCAATCAAAAAGATTTCATTGTCTGGGTTACTTTTGACTTTCTTTTGCATTTTATTTCTGTTTCTTATACATCGCAGAAGACCTGTTGTCATCCATGATTTTATGGTACGAGTTTTGCTTGGAATATATTTAACACATGAGCATTCTTTTATTGAGTCAGTGACTTTACTGATCAAAAGTTTAATAAGTTGATTAGGATCTTTGTAATATAACAGAGATGATAAATTTTTTTCAACTAGTAACGTAAGAGCCTTGTTAAAATCAGTATATGTTTTTGTTTTGGGGCATTGGTGTACGTTACGCAATAAAGAAAGTTTTAAAAAGATTGTAGCATGATCGGTTATAGAGCTATTTATGATTGCAATGTACGAAGAATACGTTTTTTTGTTTAATTTTAAGATGAAGTGGTCAAGACAACTGTTACCTCGAGTTGGAAGGCAATGCCCTGGAAGAAGACCATGCGTTGACAACATTAAGAGATATTTATATCTGTTATTGTATTCGTACGAGCTCTCATTAGGCTTACTGATAATATTTATATTTAGATCCCCCGTTATTATAATATTTTTGTGTGATTTGATAGTTTCAAGGTGATCACTTAAGGAATTAATAAAGTTAGTTGCATTTGGGTTTGACGGCGACCGGTAGATTCCTAAAATAATGATGTCATCTATGTCCAATTGCAAGCAAGTAGCATGGTCCAGCCTTATTTCCTTAATATTAGCTTTCAATGTCTTCTTGACATAGATAACCACGCCATCATTCTGATTAAGATGATGACATGTTGTAAATGAATTGTAATTAGCTAGTCGTGGTACTTCTTTTGACGATTTTAGTCTACATTCTGTCAGAACTAAAATATCTAAACAGAAGTTAAATTGTGATAGTGTTATTTCAAAATCATTTACATTATTATAAATGCTCCTTATATTCTGCGACACAATGGTAATATCACTATTATGTACAAGTTTTATATTCGTAATATCTTCAACGTCACATTGTGTGGAGTACGAAATGACTGTTCTGTCAAACTCTTTTAACATATTAAGCGAATTACGATCCATTAAAAGTTAGAAAAATGAAATTCGTGTTCGTAAGATCGGGGTAAAATGTAAAGATTAACCAAGCTCATAATATCCTTGAGAAAATTACAATAAATATTAAAGTTGTCAGTTTTTACTAACAGTCGGTAAGGGTTCCTTATAAGTGTTCGTGTGTGTTTGTTAGGTGTGTGTTGCTTAGTTTTGGAAAATGTGAGTACTGCTATGAGTATAATAAATATTTTGCTTTTGCAGTGGTTTATGTAGCTAATACAATAAGAATGTATACAATAAAATATAAACATAAGAAAAAAATATCAACGACCTCAGTAATACGGTACAAAAATAGGCAAAACTTAGAGAGTAGAATATGATATATAATACTAAGAGACTACGAAACATAACATTAATAAACAGTGCTGGCGCTAGTCATATCACTTGTGATAGTTTGTGAATTTGAGCTTCACTTTTTATTGGTATGATCGGTGATGTATCAGTTTTCCTCACGAAGATTTTACCGTAAGCTGTCCAACAGTATTTGTATGCCTTAGACTTAACAAGATCACGTGCTAAGAAATACATACGTGATCCTTTGGCAGTCAGCTGCTCTGAGACAAAAATTGGTGTATCCACTGAAGAACGCAGTCCTAGGTGTTTAGCACAGAGTTTGTTTTGGTGTTTAGTATTAAATGTTTTACAAAGTGTTATAACTTGGTTTCTTAGTAGTGTTGACGAGGTTTCAACTATAATCGGCGTATTTTTTATATCATCCTTCTTCGTACGAACTCTATATACGTCACAAATATTTGATTCCTTTATGTTACAGCTTATAGTATCGGATAGTGATGTAACTATATTAATTAAATCTTCTTTGTTTTCGTTTATTTGTTTTGGCACGTTTTTAATTTCAAAATTACATTTACGACTTTCTCTCTGCATTTCTTCTATTTTATCCTCTAAGATAGTTATATATTTACTTTGATCTTTCATTTGATTTTCTAAAGCACTAATCTTTCTTTGAAATTCTTCGTTTTGCGCAGACAGAAATGCAATGGAACTCTCTATATTTTTGTTCGTTGTTTGTATATCTTTCAACAAGGCAGTGTTTTTCTTAAACTCTTGATTTTGCGAAGATAATAAGCTCGTAATCATACTTTTTATTTCTTCCTTAAAAGTGGAAAATTCCATCGATATTTCATCACTCCTTTTTCTCTTATTTCTAGTTGAAATAAAGTTAGGCGGAGTGTTAGTATATCCCGAAATATTAATTTCTGTGTCCGACATAGATTTATTTAATGTGTTTTCCATATTGAAGTACTAGGTCAGCAGATAATTTGCCAATGCAACACTTTTGCCTAGTGATGATCCAATTACATTCAAGGGGCGGTGATGATTTCAAGCAATAGGGCAAGGCCACTTGCCCAGGTGAAAGGGGCGGGAAGTGCGTTTGCGCAGATTGGCTATTATAAGGTGTGTTGACTCACGTGGGCGGGGTTCAAAGTACCAGGCGAACAGGAACAACGTAGCACTAAGATGAAGCTCCTTCAAACTTATAGTCTCCTATTTTTAATGAAGATTAAACTTTTAAATACTTTTATTAATTTGTTCGTAAAATTAGCTCAGAGTATAGACACGTTTGCACCTCTCAGTGGTCCGGGGGGAAGAGGAGTTTGAGTTTCCTGAGTCTGTGTTTTTCCTAATAGTGATTTTTCCCTTGCTGACCCTACCTATAATAAGCCTGGCCCGATAGATATACTATTGGGTGCTGACGTGTTCGGCGCGCTTTTATTACAAGATAAAATATTTAACTTTAACGGCCTTACTGCTTTATCTACAATTTTTGGTTATATTGTTTGCGGTCCAGTCGCTGCCGGACTATGGTGAATTAGAGCCCCCCATGACTGGAATATCCTTATCCCGTCTCATCGAGAGATTCTGAAAGGTCGAAGAGACCCCTCAACCCATGATTGCTAACCCCTTAGATAACGTGTGTGAGATATTTTTTAAAAGTACAACCTCCCGTCACACTGACGGTCGGTTCATTGTGAGACTCCCCTTCCTGAACGATCGACCTACTCTTGGAGAATCTAAACCTACAGCTATCCGTCGTTTCCTTGGCCTCGAGAAGCGTTTAAAACGTGGACCCTAAATTACGTGATAAATATATTTCTTTTATGCGTGAGTATATTGAGTTAAATCATATGAGTGCTTATCCCTTCCCCTTACCCAGTGAACATTACTTTATTCCCCACCATGGTGTCTTTAAGACCGGAGACACATCTAAAATACGTGTTGTTTTTGATGGTAGTTGTCCCTCGTCTAACGGTATCTCACTTAATGAGTGCCTACATGGTGGTCCTAAATTACAAAAGGACATTAGTCTAATCCTCCTTAACTTTCGTAAGCATGTCGTTGTGTTTGTGGCAGCATACGCATGATGTTCCGTATGTCGTGGGTACATCAGGATGATCGTAAATACCAACTTATTTTATGGCGTGAAGTCTGATCCCTTACTCACCTATTCCCTAAATACTACAACTTACGATTTTTGCTAAAATTGAAGCGGTATTAAATTCCCGGCCGTTATGTCCCTTATCTAATGACCCTAACGATCTAGAAGTTTTGACGCCTGGTCATTTTTGATTGGCCAACCTATTAGTGCTTTGCCGGAGTATCCCTATAACAATGTAAAATTAATCGTTTAACCCGTTTTCAAGTAGTGCAACAGATAACTCAACATTTTTGGTCGCGGTGGCAGTTAGAGTACCTATACACTCTGCAGAAACTAG
>JAZFAU010001005.1:0-28478 GCA_037178615.1 Dione vanillae
AAATTTTTAATTAATATTATACGACTAGAGGACTTTAATTAACGGATTCATACATATTTAAGGTAATATGTATTTAATTAAATATTATGGCGACAGTTTGTCGCCACTAAGCGGTTATAAGCTCTAAGTATTCAAGATACTGTTAAAATGAATAAGTTTTAACAAGCAAATGACGACATTAAGTTCGATCACTGAACACAGGAAATCTCGAAAGTCGAAAAGTGCTGGATGGAGTGACTAAATACACGTGTATATAGTATATATAATGAATATAATGAACTACGTTCTGCTACCCAAAAATATATATTGAATAGAGGGTAGGGTTGGTTCAGCAATTGTGGAAGCGTGCTGAGGGGGAGGTTATTTATTAATTATTTACCTTATAGTCGGTCTTAGGATAATAGAAATTGTACAGTACCTTATCGCCATAATTCACAACACAAACACTGATTGTTCACGTCACCGTGGAATGTTTCACATTAGTCTTCTTCACTTAGGGTTACTTGCACTATTATCTTTTGTAGGTTTGTCTTTGTCAGGTTCAATATCAAGAGGGAATACACAAAAGGGAAATCAAATAAGGCTGAGGGAAAATCACACCGCTAAAGTGGGTAAATTATCATCTTTTATGAGGACTAGCTCGCCTACTGTTGGAGGATTCACTGGATCAGTCCACTTCTGCCTAGTCTGCAGAGTGTATAGGTACTCTAACTGCCACCGCGACCAAAAATGTTGAGTTATCTGTTGCACTACTTGATTTAACTCAATATACTCACGCATAAAAGAAATATATTTATCACATAATTTAGGGTCCGCGTTTAAACGCTTCTCGAGGCCAAGGAAACGACGGATAGCTGTAGGTTTAGATTCTCCAAGAGTAGGTCGATCGTTCAGGAAGGGGAGCCTCACAATGAACCGACCGTCAGTGTGACGGGAGGTTGTACTTTTAAAAAATATCTCGCACACGTTATCTAAGGGGTTAGCAATCATGGGTTGAGAGGTCTCTTCGACCTTCCAGAATCTCTCGATGAGACGGGATAAGGATATTCCAGTCATGGGGGGCTCTAATTCACCATAATCGGCAGCGACTGGACCGCAAACAATATAACCAAAAATTGTAGATAAAGCAGTAAGGCCGTTAAAGTTAAATATTTTATCTTGTAATAAAATCGCGCCGAACACGTCAGCACCCAATAGTATATCTATCGGGCCAGGCTTATTATAGGTAGGGTCAGCAAGGGAAAAATCACTATTAGGAAGAAACACAGACTCAGGGAACTCAAACTCAGGATGCGTACCGGCAATCACATCTATAACTATAGCAGAGGTTGACACCTCAGGGAAGGAATTATACAAAGGTTTAAAACACAGGGAAATAGAACCACGGGAAACCACTAAAGGAATATTACCCATGACACGTACAGGGGCACAGGAGGGGGAGATGGTCAAATTGAGGTAATTAACAACAAGATCGGTTGTAATGAGGCAACCCTGGGCACCGGTATCACATAAGGCACGCGCTTCAATATAATAACCACTAGCAGTTTTAACGTGTAATTTAACAGTAGGCAACAATATAAGGGAATTGGGTGAGATATTAACGCAAGGGGAGGGGGGAGTAATACAAGTATCTAGCTATGTGGGTCTATCTTCTCTATTATAGGAATTATCACGATATCTTATATTATTTTCAACCTGTCTAGGTTGGGGCGGAGCATTTTCTCTGGGGGGAGAAGCTCTCTGGGAATGTCGTTGGGGGGAGCGCTGGAGTTGCGAAGGGGAATATTTCTTATGCTGGCCCCCGCTCATATGGGGACCGCGGGTAGAAGAAGGACAGGTACGCGGATAATTGCGTTTATTAAATTTGGAATTACAATTATAATTGCGATTGGATGAGGTAGGATACATTGGGTTACGGGAATCATTAAAACATAGCATAGTGTGATGGGATGAGCGACCGCAGGTTGAACATTTGTAGTCCCGCTTGCACATAAGAATTGAATGTTTGTCCAAACACCTATAACATAACCGGGAATGTTTTACAAATCCCGATCTTTCTCTAGGATTCATAGCTCTAAATTCGGGACATTCACGGAGGTAATGGGAAGAGGAAGCACACAGGTAACATTTTTTACTATTATTTATTACAGGTAACATTTTTTGTCTATTATTTAACATAGGGGAGGGAGGAGCCGCAAAACAAGTATGTTTAGGTACAGTACTTTTAAATTTCGTCAGGTTAGAATCTACAAGGGAGGTGTTGCCAACGTTGTCATGGTGACGACATTCGTCTTCCAAAAAAGTAGTAAGATTTTTAAAGGTAGGTAATTCATCAGCGTCACCGCCATAACAACGCTCAAAACGGGATTTCAAATCATAGGGAAGCTTAGTCAAACATATATGTACTAACATGTAAGACCATGAGGAGACGGGTAACTCTAAACGTTCTAAACAGCGATAGGCAGTTAACAAGGGGTTCAAGAAGGCCGCGCGCAAACCTGTAAATTTATTCGAAATCTCCGGCAGGGTAAGTATTTGGGTTATGTAGGTATCAGCAAGAACCCGTGTATTGTGATACCGCTGTTTCAACAACTCACGAGCAACTTCATAGTTGCCTTCTTCAATTTTTAAATGTAGCAACAACCGCTTAGGTTCATCTGCCAAGGATCCAACCAAGTACTGTAATTTCATTGTGGGGGTTAAATGGTGTTGGGAATCTACTACACTGTCAAACTGATCAATAAAACTTATCCAGGAGTCAGGACGTCCATCAAACTTAGGGATAGGTAAATCAGGTAATCTGTAATAAGGAGTTCGCTCAGTAATATTTTTATTACTCATTCTTACGGGTGTACTGGCCATGACAGGATCAACTACGGGAGCAGGTGGGCACAACTCTAACTGACGCACCCGGAGGTCGTCTATTTTCTTATTTACTAAACGCACTTCTTTTTTTACATAACTAATTTCTTGGTAATCGATAGCCGGGTCTAACCCACCCAGGAGCACTGAGGACGCGTTTACAAATAAATTACAATGAGAATCTAAATCCTTGAACCTAACTAATAATCTAGGTATTTCAGAAGTGCCAAGAAGTTCCGAGGTATCGGCAATCCAATCGGAAACAAAGCGTACCACACCTATATTTTTTCTATATTCTGCGCTTTCCGTATATAAGGAACATTTTACTGTTTCATCATGAGTAGCCATTTTAAATTATCAAGTAAACTAATAACTGAACTAAAATATTAAAAATTAATAAACGCGTGATAAACAATGAACCCACTACCAACGGGCGAGATCAGAAATCAAGTAAACAAATAACTCAACTAAAATATTAAAAAAAATAATAAACTCGTAATAAACAATGAACCCACTACCAACGGGCGAAATCAGAAATCAAGTAAACAAATAACTCAACTAAAATATTAAAAAAATAATAAACTCGTAATAAACAATGAATCCACAACAACTGGCGAGATAAGAAACCAGTTACGGTCAAGTTCAGGGACGCGTCGCATCTACATATATCGCAATACAACAAAATAATATGATATACAATATGACTACAATTAAGGCTTAAGCTTCATTTAAATAAAAATAAAAAAAAGGGTAACAATAAAAGTGTAGGGATAATATTTTAAAGTAAGTAAGTTTTTTAAGGAAATTATATTAAAATATTTTAATTAACTTCAATTATAATTTAAAACGGGATAGGTAATAACGTATAGGCGTAATATTATAAAATATATGTAACCATATTATGTGTATTTATTATATTTTATATTTAATATATAAAATTATATTCAATATTTATTTATATATTTTACAAATTATACATTCACCCTACACAATTATATATTCAATATTATATGTATAAAAATTTCATATAATATTATTTTTTAAACAACTCGATGCGAACACGTTTTAAAAGGTTAGGAAATCAAGTAAATTATATTGTAATTATGCGTTAGGTACCAAATTAAGAGCCAAAATACCAAAACGGGAGAATAACACTGTAATCAAAGGGACTCAGGGGCATGAAACTACGCTATGATCAAGGGGACTCAGAGGGATGAAACCACGCTCTGCTACCAGAAAATGTATATAGTATATATAATGAATATAATGAACTACGTTCTGCTACCCAAAAATATATATTGAATAGAGGGTAGGGTTGGTTCAGCAATTGTGGAAGCGTGCTGAGGGGGAGGTTATTTATTAATTATTTACCTTATAGTCGGTCTTAGGATAATAGAAATTGTACAGTACCTTATCGCCATAATTCACAACACAAACACTGATTGTTCACGTCACCGTGGAATGTTTCACATTAGTCTTCTTCACTTAGGGTTACTTGCACTATTATCTTTTGTAGGTTTGTCTTTGTCAGGTTCAATATCAAGAGGGAATACACAAAAGGGAAATCAAATAAGGCTGAGGGAAAATCACACCGCTAATTAATATTAGATTCAGGAAGGACGTGCGCTCGCGTCGGCCGTCTCACGTGCCCCTTTTACTACAACTCGACTACTACTTCTAACTGCTCGCGCGGGGTGTTCGCACAAGACTCAAAACTAGTCGGGGTTGCCATATATGAACAAACAACACGTCTCCAAGATTCCCTCTACATGACCTTGAAAATGTGAAATAATAATAATAATGAAAATTACAACATTATAGAGAAGAAATGTATTATTTAGCATTATTATTAGAATTTCTTCAAGAACAAATGTAGGTTATGCCGATCGGTTATCCATTATATATCGTTATTCGTTATCTTATAGAAATATAAAATAACATATCTTTATATACTTTATTGAAATAAAAAAAAATAATGACATGATTTTTCTCCTCCATTTTATATAGAAAAGGCCTTGTCAACGAATTTAACTTCCAAAATCAAATGTAGGTTGACAAATGGTTGCTTCAGCATTTATTTTTTGCCTTGTCATATTTTTCTAACTGACAAACGGACAGGGCGGTTTAAGGGTCAAGAGGCATCAAAAAATTATACGGTATATTCCGTTTCAGTAGTATATTTGCTGTTTTAATTAATAATAATAATAATAATATTTATTTCGTAAAAAGAGCTGTAGCACAATATATATTACATCAGATTACATTTAGACTAAAATACAACAGTAAAATACTACAACAATTGGTTGGGGTACTGTCCTCTTAGATAGGTTACTGAGTAACCTGTAATAAAGAGAAACAGTGCCGTATCCCACGGGGTTGTTCAAGTGTTATTTTATCAAACGGTTAACAAGTCGTAACAATACTGTACTTAATTAAAATTACAATTTTTTTATTGAACGATGTGATGTGAGTATTCGTATTTAGAATGTGTATTATTATTTTGTGTGAGTGTGTAGTGTTTATATATGTATTTTATGTGTTATGCATATAAATAAGTGTAAGATTTTATAGTGATGTTTCCAAAAGTGATTCCGTTTCATCATACGTTTTTTGTTGTAAGAACATACGAACACTTGCTTTATATTCGTGACTAGACAAATTACTACCATATAAGTAATTATGTTTAAAAATATAATAAGCCTTTTTTTAGCTCAACATGAGCTTAGGAAGAACTTCGACTTAAATTTTTTTGTCATTCTCCATCACACCTTTTGTTAGCAACACTAACTAACTAGATTATGAACATGACATTGAAATATATATACTTATACAATATTCTACGTAAAGATTGTCAAATCTTGACACTAGGTTCTCTCTGTCTACCCTAAGAAAAATAGCACTCACTTTTTATACCTGAAATTCTAAAAAATCATTAATTGTGAAAGCAATTGTTTGTGGTTGAAGTAAAAATAAAATAAGTTGTTTTATAGAACAAAGGCGTGACTGTCTCATTAGGATTAACGAAGATTTATCCGGTCGTATGTCTTATTTCATACAGACTTAGCGGTGTAGCGGTGTAATGTTTTTATAAAATGTTCTGTAATATAAGTATTATTTTTAACTAAAGATAAACTTTAGTCTACGTTTCAATTTTAAAAAGTGATTACTATAAATTAAAAATTATCAGATTTTGTAACTAGTTTTATATATTTTACTTTTGCTCTTTTTTCGCTAACTGTTGAACTGTGTTTGGGTGCACATATGTGGGGTGAAGAGATGATTTCACGAAATATTTAACATGTGAAACAGCTTCAACGCAGCCTGATGGCTGCGTTAAAACTTTAAGTAATTTTTAATACACACTGAAAATAGCAAAATTTCTATCCTCAATATGGATTAAAAGACATTTTTCGTCGCTCTTGAAACTAGGCAAGCGCTCCGTTAAATTCCGGCACTCAATACGCAATGCCTCGAAAAAGGCAAAGCGGGGACAGAGAAAGGAGGGATCGAGCAACGGACTGTCTTAACACTAGGTTCCTATGGTTCATGCAGTTCCCTCTTCCTACCCTGCCATATGTGGGATAGAGCATGAAGACATAAAAAAATAAAAAAGAATAAAAATAATAAAAAAGGACATTTTTATGTTATAAATAATACAAGAAATTTAAAGAACTTTGCTATCTGAATAATAAACAAGAAGTGCAATATAAATTTTATAAATATTCTCAATGTCAGGTACTATTCATTACAAAACTCCTATGATATTTGAAGGAAATATAGTTGGGCAAGACATGTACAAAACAAATTAATAAATGCTATTTAAATATATGGTATATAGTATATTTACTTACATATTTAGTAAGAGTGCTTTTTGTTCCATATAGTGAATATTTAGTATTGCTTCTTGTATGACTACAAGCTATGATACAGCATTTGTTTTCGGCATAAATGTTTAGGCTTACCACAAAGCTTTTAAATGTAAACATTGTAAGAAGTGATATTTTTAGCCTTTATTTTTTTCGTATATTGCTATATAGAGTTGTGAAAATAATCGCTATACTGAATTTTATTTTTCCAGGCAATAAATGAAATAATAAATTCTAATTAATGGAAATTAAACCCACAATCGAAGTAGTTCAACTTTACTGTGATAGCATATGATATAATATTACAATACTTGGCATAAACATTATTTTAATAAATATAGTTTAAAAAAAAACTAAAAAACACGCTTTTTAATTATACCAAACTAAAAAGTAAACAATAATTCTTAAAACAAGTTAAAAACAGTAATGATCGAAAAATACTATTATTATTGTGAAAAAGCGTGGGGCGCTTTCTGCCATACATATTTTTCGTATATTAATCAACTTACACTATCTTGTGCATATTTATAGAGATTTTGTATGAAAGGTAAGGAATAAGAAATAACCAACTCAATAGGTAAATTTGGCACAAAGCGCCCCACGTTTTGTCACAATAATATTAGTATTTCTGTCAGTATCCTTACTTATAATCTAATTTATTTTTTTTTCTTTTAGGTATTTATGTATGTATATGTGTATGTGTATGTATGTATGTATATATGTATATATTTATTATATTATTTAAGTAGGTATATATTTTTTTATGTATTTTAAATGATGTTATCTATTTACTTTATGTATATCTCTATGTAGTGTTACATAAGATGTTAATTTTTATACAATATAGATACCGTACCCGTATCGTTTTAAGAAACAATATCTCTCACATTCAAGGGTTTCTGGAAGAGATCTCTTTTAGAGATAAGTCATCCTTTGTACATTTGATTTCTATTCATACATATTCTATGCATTTTTTTGTCTACTGGTACATAAATAAATAAAAAAGCGTATTAATACATTTTTATTAACTTAAATATATATTTATATATCCTATGAATAAACCAAAAAACCTACGCTACAATATTATGTTTATATGAATCCTGTATTTTAAAACCAACTAAATTTCATTATAAATAGATCAATTGAAGTTGTGTTACGAGCGAAAAACAAATATGGTGCCCTTATATAACATTTTTCTTATTATTATTTTTCTGTATTATTTTGTCGTAACTTAAGAGGTAAATTATTATTGCTATATAAATACAACATAATATATCTATTCGATTTATATCAAGAACTAATTATCATGCGTGTCGTAACTCGTAGCTTTCAGATCTCGTGAATATTCAAACAGATAAATGGTTCGTGCAGCTATGATGTTAGTGCCTTATTGATTTTTGTATTGGATACAAATTAGACACGTTATCTCGGTATTTATGAAGTATGATATAGTAAATTATTTGTATTGAAGACAAGAATTGTAACGACTTTGGAAATGAAGTAGTCAACGCAGCTTATCATCATTTCTCCATTACCTTCAGCATAGAGTTAGGTTACGGCACTTCTCTTTTAACTTTTAGTTTCTTTTATCCTACTTTGCTATGTGGTATAAATAAAGTAATGTTATCATTAGTCCTTTGTTTTTTAGCTATACTTAAGATGAATATAACTAGTATTTTATAGTTAGTTCAATATCACTGTAAACATATGATTACAATTACACAAAAATATTTTAGCAGAAAATTAAACGGCTACCCATAGCTATTAACAAGATATTTATTTATGGTCTCATGAACATTGCAAACAACTTTCAAGTAAAAAAGGTTAGGGAAATAAACTTTTACAAAATGCTTCAGACACTTGCTTTCAGCTGCAAAAGCTCTTGACCTTTTTTAATGTCCCTTGAGTAAGAACTTAACGTCATGTAAGGTTCTGTCTCAAATTGTTGTGGATATAAGCGTTACTTATTACATACTAGTTATACATATCATGTGGTATATCTAAAAATGTCACAATACACTTTATATATAATATTAAGTATATTTTCATATTCCATTGAATGATGAGTATTTTGTTTAATAGTTTTACAAATAAGGAAATAGTAAATAATAAAAATCAATTTCAAACAAAGTTAAGGCCTGAATAAAATCAAAGCCATATTAATTATATTAGCAAAAGAACGTTCTTGGCGTTAAAATCATTGAGAAGGTTACGTTCTTTTCTACCTATACCCACCAAAATTATGCTAGCAAATTCTCTTTTATTACCTATTCTTGATTATGCCGATGCAAGCTTTACCAATGTCACCGAGGACCAACTTAACAAACTTGAGCGAATTCAAAATCTGGCTATTCCATTCATATTCGGGCTCCGTAAATATGATCATGTATCCTACTTTCGTTCAAAGCTCAAGTGGCTTCCCATACGTTGTCGCCGGAATTTACGTATTTTTACTTTCTTGTACTGTGTGTTATTCAGTCCTACTGCTCCTTCTTACCTGAAGGATAAATTTGAATTTATCGCTGCGCCAGGGAATGCGGTTCGATCTTCACGCAACTTAACGTTACGCATTCCGATTCATAAAACGAAAATATATGATCAGTCTTTTACAGTTCAAGCGACTAAATTGTGGAACAATTTGCCTACAAATATCCGTAAGGCAAAATCATTATTTTCGTTTAAAAAGGCCGTAAAACATCATTTACTTCAATTGTCGACAAGTCCTTAGAATACTTTTGTTTGTATTGTATTGTATGTATGTATGTTTGTATGTATGTATGTATGTATGTACGTATGTATGTATGTATGTATGTATGTATGTATGTATGTATTTATGTATTATGTATATATGTATGTATGTTCGTGTAGGTATATATTTATGTATATGTATGTAATGTATATATTTATGTATAATTTGAATTAATATACTAGATAATCTTATTTATTGTCTTATAGGTATCATGTATTTGTTTATATATACTTGGAATAGTTCATAGTTCTTTCTTACCTACCTCTTTTAGTGTAAAATATTTCTTTACGCCCTAAAGGTTATCTGGAAGAGATGGCTACTAAGCCATAAGATCGCCTTTTGTGTATTTTTTTCTCATTTGTGAATTATCATATTTAAATAAAGAAAGAATAAATAAATAAAATAAAGTCAAATAATTTTATTCATTTTTGTGCGTTCGTTGCAATTGAGTTACAGGCGCGGTAAGTTTCAGATTATTTTAAGATAAGATTAAAGAAAAATTTAAGATGAAACTGCTAAAATATTAATTTCAAAATTTGTATCTTAATTAATGTACAAGAAAATAGTCGTAGATTGTGTTATATGTATATTGCATTAATTGGCTTCTACGGAATAATAATCGAGTTAATATTGGCTGAATTCCCCCAAGCATAATGCAAGGACATGCCTTATTATATTATAATTAATAGTACTATGAAAATAGCTAAAGTAAACAAGGAGAATCATTTCCGCGTCAATTAATTTTCGAATTTCTTATTTATTGATTTTTAATAATATAATTTACAAAATTATTCCCCTTATAAGTCCCCTGAATAAAATTGACCTAACGACTATTATATGGAATGCTTATCATTGCTGTAATTGCATCTGTAATAACTTATGTTAAACTGAGTTATATATAAGTGATAACAGATTTAGATTTAGAGATAAATCAAAACGTAATACCACTTAATATAATATGTAAGAATATGTAGAGCGAAGCACTGCAATGAATGTATCGTCCCAGAATGCTCGTTACTTTTACACTCGAAGCGTGTTGTGAGTCACGTACAGTTCTGCAAATCTCATGCACGTTTTCCTAGGTTGTATATTCCCTTAGACGATAAAAATAATGTAAATCAACTGAATATCTGTTATTTTGAAGCAATAGTTTGTTAGACTTGTTTGTGTTTAGGTTAGCCATGCAAAGTATGATTTACATATTTATATTTTTTTACAAATGTGTACTTATAGGATATAGACTGTGTACCCTAATTTTATTTGCACATGAATTGTACTTTGCAAATATAAATTTTTAAAATTCAGTTCGAAAACAATTTTGATAATAAATAAATGATAATTTCTTAACTAGGCTAAACATACGCACACTCTAGAACTTTATATATATATATATATATATATATATATATATATATATATATATATATATATATATATATATATATATATATATATATATATATTATATATATATATATATATATATATATATATATATATATATATATATATATATATATATATATATATATATATATATATATATATATATATATATATATATATATATATATATATATACTTTTATTAAATAGAATTTATATAATTTATATTAAAAGTATTCATACGTAGTCTATTGAATAATAAACAACAAGAAATTAAAGAGTTTAATTTTATATTAGAGTTCAAATAAATAAACATATTATAAACAAACGGTTTGAATTTGAATTGGAATAATATTTGTTCAATGGATAACATTTATTTGTATATTATTATATTATCTCGATAAAAAATATAAACTATAATTGTGCTGCATTCAGTAAACATATGATAAAACGAAATAGTTCAATTTTTTTAATTTATATTTTCAATTATTTCACGAACTATTTGTTTAAGCACTATAGCCATAGCAATACGACTTAATGCCTAAATAACCATTTAAGTAATGCTTACCGATATTTTAAATGGGAAAATTTAAACGTTTCTAAATTGTGACAATCTAGTGAAATGAAACGTTGAGTGCTTTCAAGTTGTATTCGTAGCTTAAAGCAACACGCTCTAAGGGGTAGTGATTGAAAAATGTATTTTACTATCAAACAAATAATTTGAAAAATAATATATTTAGAAATATATAATTTATAAGATTTTATAATATGCTAATTTTAAATAATAACAAATCTGTTGAGGCTGAGATAGTAACTGACTGTAAATTAAAATAAACCTATCACAGAGCAATTATATTTATATCATTTTTATTTGTCTGCTCTAGTAAGAAGCACTGAATTTTGTCAATTGTACACTATACGTTAAACAATGCGCGTTAAATCAGCTCTAACTATTAAATTATTATAAAATGATGTAAAGTACGTTCTACAGTTTTTTCACTTTTTTAAAGATTACGAGACGGACAAAAGCTTAATACTTCTCTTAATCTTCTTTACGTTATGAAAGGTTTACGTCACGTTAAACTTCCATATCCGTAACGTTTTACTACACGGTCTCGGGAGCCACGTGAACGCGATCTATCAAAACAAAGCACGAGTCACGACCGCAAATTTTTTATGGGATATATTTTTATTATAGTTTAGATATTATGTACATCTGTGAAAGATAGATAAAAGGACACTTTCGGTTTGAAATGGTTTAAGATATGTATATAAAACTCATGAACATAATATACACAAATAAAGTATTCACATATATACTTCATTATTTATATATATTTATGTTTCTTTTAGAGTCAATCTTATATCATATAATAAGTCAATAACCATTTTATTCACTTCATAACAATAACCGTAGGCCGTATTTTTAAAATAACTAATTAAAAATTTATATTCGTAATAAATTTTTGAAATGTATCAGTGATAATAACTTAGCTGATCAAGATCTTCTTCGTTTGAAAATTGAATAGCTACTTATATAAAGGAAAACCCTTATACCGTTTCATGGGCAGAACAAAAGAGCTTTCAGAAGTCAATACCCCAATTATTTTATTGTTATATTTAATTTATAATATTCATTTGCTCTTAATCTTTTCTATTAATCTCTTTTGATATATTTTAAATTATTGACGTGACAACGTCTTAAATTAGGTTGCGGCTCGAAGTCACATATGAAAAAGGTAACGTAACGATGTGTCAACTGTCACCGAACTATGATCGGTCCGCCGCGCGTATCACTTGACACATGTACGTTTTAGTAAACAAAATATATTTTCTATAGTTAAAATTTGTGAAATTTATATTATAATTATTAATCATATCAATAAATATTCTACCGAGAAAAGGACGTTGTCACGTAAAATTTTCGCCCGTAAAACCCACTTTACAGGCAACCATTTTTTTTTTTGTAATTATGCTTTAATTTACTTTATTAAAAATGTATTATGATTCTTAAACAACCATCAAGTAGTAAATAACAAATTACTGACAAAAAGGAGATGGACGCAATGGAGAACAGTATCTAAAGTAAGTATTCTACTTATCCTATTGTGTAATCGTTATACTGCTAATAAAAATCTACTTCATATATTCCTGATATATTCGTATTACAAGAATTTATCAATTTTGAACTCTTTTAGATAAGTTTCGAGTCTACTGTGAATAGAGGAACCTTTTAGATAGATAGATTTATTGATGTCTCAGCAGCTTTACCGTATAAGTGATTCATGGCAGCTAAGCGAACCGAAAGCCTGTAGTATACAATATCATTTTGATGTTAGAGTACAACAATACAGATAAATAGACAAAATGAAATCTACTTTTCAATTTCTTTTAATAAAATACTGAAATTTAAAATATTCTAAGTGGCTTATTTTTAAATATACTTTTTATATTTTTACGCTGTAACCCGCATGTAGTAGAGTAAATGATGTGAACCATAGGCAGAAGGGACCTTGTGTTAAGACACTCCATTCCCTTTCCGCTTTTCAACAGTACGTCATCTGGAACTCAATGACGTGCTTAAACCTCACTATCACAACGAAGTAAATGAATATAGTTCGTTCTACCCAACGTTCCGCCACAACAGTACTAAATATCTGGTTTCTTTAATTGTACTTATTTGTCGATTTTTATTGAAAATTCAACAGGTCTATGTTGATATTTAATTCTCAAAGAAATCTCGTAGCAGGGTGATCAATAGATGAAAAATTTAATTTTTCTAAAAAACATTTATACTTATTTTTTAATAGCGAAATCATTGACTTATGGCGTACACGTTGCCACAGCAATGTTGTACGTCACGCCATACAAGTTGTCAAACGTGTGGCAGTGTGATTAATACTAAATATAATCTATGAGCATTGTTATTGAAAAATATTTTCGTTATACACTTAAAATTTTCTTAAGCATAAACTGTAAGAGTACTAGATGTCATACTCCTCTGTTTGCGCAATTTCTGTATAAAAAGTCGAAAGTCTTTGCTTCTCGTCTTAAGAGTACGAGTATGTCACTCTTACCATCCATTCATCCCCGTTGTGACAAAATTTTTGACACATGTATATCGCAGGCATTTAGGTATTTAGGTATTGACAGCTTCTGCTATTCTCGTATATGTAAAATTATTTTAGTATCTCACTACATTCCAGAAATATAATTTTTATTCCGTTTATTAAGTTCTTGAAAAATGCCGTTCAAAAAACACGAAATACTTGTACCGCAGAATTTCATCATTTTTTATTCAAAATAAATTGAATTAAATCAAATACGGACAACCATGGTATACACAATTAAAAATGTAAAAACCTATAACTAAACTATCGTTTAATATTATTTAGACATTTAATATTACAGAGCCTTGACATGTCCATGCCAATCATTATTTAACATGCCATCTATTTTTCTTGAATATATCCTGTCTAGAACAAAATTATGCAAACAAAATTTTAATCTATATTCGTAATTCTCATTATCTTATATATCTTTCAGGGAAAAAATACTTAAATAAAATAAAAAATATGAGGACCGTCGTGGCACAGAGGCGCAACGGCTGCCTGTAACGCGACTAACACGACGGTTTCTGGGTTCGATCCCCAGTCGGGGAAGATGGATTTTTCTATTTCCATTTTCTTCGCTCTGGCAACTAAGGCAAAACGCGGCGTTGAGTTCCGCCACTCAACACGCAATGCCTCGAAAACGGCGGAAAGCGGGGACGAAGTAAGCAGGGACTAAGTAACGGAGTGTCTTAACACTAGGTTCGTATGGTTCCTGCAGTTCCCTCTGCCTACCCTGCCATGTGCGGGATAAAAGCGTGAAGCTAAATAAATATAATAAATAAATAAAATATTTCACTATTTACATAATTAAAAAATATATTCTTACAAAATAACAAATATAAATTAGTTTAAATAATCTTTTTGGTTTTGTGATTTTTAATTCGAGGCACGTCGAAATTAGAATTTCAGCTTATTCGGATAGCACAAAATGCTCCACTTCAATCGAAAACTTTCGATTCCATAACTGTCATTTAGGCTCCTAACCTAAACATTTTGAGATGAACGGTTTCAAAAAAAATTTATATAAGAAAATCTTTGTGAAATTCCTAGTAACATTTTTGGTTTAAATTTAAATAAATATTTAATGTCAAATGTATTTAATTTCAATATAATAGCTACTGCTTAGACATACTATTCAAAATAAAAAAATCTAAATGTAAAACGCTTACTACGCTTACATAAAGCATTCTAAAGCTGCAGGATCTAATATGTGCTTCAAGAGAACTCGAAAATCGTTAACAAAAGGTGAAGAACGGTAAAGCGCTATAAACTGTGATTGGCATAAGTTTTAAGCGCTTTGAACCTATTGAATTAAGTTTATTAAATGTTCTAATATTGTTATGGTCAGAGTAATTAAAATAAAATAAAGTTTTATGTACATAAAAGCCTACTAAAGTAAAATAATTGAGTTATTCTAGTACTGTCATTAGATATTATTGTTACTATTATCAAATATAAATTATCTGGGCAAATGGAATAGTATATCGGATGGTTTTCAAATATCGTTATTTAGTATTAAAGCGTTAATGATAATATATTTTTTAAACTAAGCACATATACCATAATATAGGATAGAATAGCCTAGGATATAGACATTCGCTAATATACTTATGTTTGTGTAATAACTACTCTCTAATAACTAGAAATAAAATATAATAAAGTAGAAAGTCATGAGGACCGTCGTGGCACAGAGGAGTAAGCGTATGCCTGTAAAGGCGACGGTTTCTGTGTTCGATTCTCACTCGAGGAAGATGGATTTTATTTCCATTTTCTTAAAAGCAGAGACTAAGCAACGGAGTGTCTTAACACTAGGTTCGTGTGGTTCCTGCAGTTCCCTCTGCCTATCCTGCCATGTGCGGGATAAAACGTGAAGCTAAAAAAAAAAGAAAGTCATTCAAAGTATCTATTATGTGTTTCTTTATATTAAACTTCTAAAACTAAGCTTTGTAAAGTCTATTGTCCATTTAAAGCCATTATGAAGCAGCGGCGTAGGACAGCCGCTACCGCTAGCGCTTTATGAAATCTATAAGAGAGTATAGTAAATAATTATAGTACAGGTGGAGCTTGAAGCTTGAAAAAGTAGCAAACACTAGCTAGGTATATTATATCTTTGCAAAATCCTCATAGTATATACTTTAAAAAGATATACTTGTGGAGCACAAAACATTTTTCACATAGTCACAGTGCATTTTCAAGCTCGCGTGCTAGTGGCGATAAAGTCCTGTCTCCGTGAAGAACTACATTTGTTTCACAGCGCTAAACTAAATGCAGCATTTGTTTCTCAACTTTATATAAGGTTTACCATTAAATGTTAGCTATAAATAGCTATAGTTTGTAAACATCTACTTAGTATTTAGTTAGGAAACTTTTACTAATATATGTATTGTATCAGTCATGAATAATCGCAACACATCTTGTTATTGGTAATGGTAATTATATGATTAGTTTGTATGTAAATTTTTTTAATCTGTATGTAACTTATTAACAAATCAAAAAATATTTTGTGTATATTTTAACATCTTTCTTTATTTTAAATATTACAAATAACATAACATATTATTAAAGAAATTAATATAATATATACCAATACTATGATAATACGTAATTAATAACGCGGAATTCTCACAAGTACGCAACGGAATCTATCGGCGAGTGAATATTTGGGACGTGCCGTGGAAATTCATATTGCTCACACTATATTCAATATTAATATAGCCTTTGGTTCGGTTTTACGCGCAATTGTGATTCTAAATAAATTTGAGAGATTTTGAATCACCGTGTGGGCCCATCGCGTTGTAGGAAGAGGAGCGCCGATCAGTGCTTGGGACTTGCCACCCAAGCGTAGGTTTAAAGGGGCCCCTTTAAAATGCATTAACGCTCACGTTCACTATCCAAGCTCCTCCCACTACCTAACCAAATTTTAAATGATTCTGCCAAAGCCGCCTTGGAAGTGTGTTCTAGAAATGAATTTGTGATAGTTCTAGACAGGCCGAGATCTTTTAGTAAACTATAGAGAGATTTCGTTGTTATACCTCTCGCTCCTACTTCAACCGCATATAAGCTAACTCTAAACCTATCCCTGGACAGTTCGTTTGTAAGATCGAAATATTTGATTTTTTTGGGATATTTGTTTCCCACGGAAATGTAGGTTCTACCAGTACTAAGCGTTTTAGGCTTCGAGAATACAGAAAAATACAAATACAAATAAAAATATACTTTATTGCACAACAGCATAAACATAACATAATAATTATAAAAATAAAAAGGAACAGAAGTACAATCAGGCGGCCTTATCGCTTAAAGCGATCTCTTCCAGACAACCTTTGGATGTTGGAGTTGTAAAAACAAACGGGTGGTGCATTAAATACAACATATATTTAAATACATAACCAAACAAAAATAAAAATAAATAAATAGAATATAAATATATATACATACATAAAAACATATATACATACATACATACATACTCATAAATACATACATTTATAATACACATAATATATTAATTCAATACCAATACACTTAAACATAACAATCTTAAACAGCATAAAATATATATATAAACAAAGGCAAAAAACTACTGATTTAAATAGTAGTTTTTAAGACGCTTTTTAAAAGTGTCCAGGCTTTTCGCACGTCTAATTTCAAGGGGTAAGGAATTCCATAGTCGGGCAGCTTTAATAGTGAAGGAATTAGAGAAAAAGGAAGAAGAATGAATAGTAATTTCGAGTAAAAGGTTACTATTGGAGCGTAAGGAACGTGAGTGGATGTCATGAAGAAACTTAAATTGTTTCTTCAAGTACGGAGGAGTAGAAGGATTAAACAGCACTGAATAGAGAAGATGAAGAATGTGTGTATTCCTGCGAAGGCGAATAGGTAGCCACTTGAGCTTATTACGAAACTCGGAAATATGATCATATTTGCGTACACCAAATATGAACCTGATGCAAAGATTTTGAAGTCGCTCAAGTTTATTCAAAAGCTCCTCTTTAATGTCAAGGTAACAAATATCAGCATAATCAAGAATTGGTAATAGGATTGAATTTGCCAGCACAATTTTGGTGGGTATAGGTAAGAAGTTGCGCAGCCTACGCAGGCACGAAGAAGCAGCATAAATTTTTTTACTTACCTCTTCAACTTGTGGAACCCAAGATAAATGCTGGTCCACAAGTAAACCTAAATTCTTAACTGTTTTACTAAATGGAATAGTTGACCCATTAATTGCAACACATGTCATATTCGATTCATCAATGTTCCGCAATAATCTAGGACTGCCGATAACTATAGCTTGACTTTTTATAGGATTTATCACAAGGCCAAAATGCTTACTCCAAGATGAAATTTCCTCAAGGTCACAATTTATCCTTTTGATGGTATTAGGAAAATCCGTGAGAGTACTTTGTGCGTAAATTTGTAGATCGTCAGCATACAGGTGGTAGAGAGAAGATATTTTATGACAGATGGAATTAATAAAAATAGAAAAGAGGAGAGGAGACAGCACGCCATCTTGAGGAACGCCAGCACTGGTTGAGGACCAATCAGAATAGGTATCCTCAATTCGAATGCGCTGTCGACGTCCGTACAAGTAAGAATGAAACCAATCAACCACCTCAGGATATATGTTAAGAGAAACAAGTATAGCAAATAGTATGTCGAAATCAACAGTGTTGAAAGCGTTACTGAAATCTAGTAATATCAGAACCGTCACTTTCTGATCGTCCATACCCTGTCTAATATCATCAGTGATTTTGACTAAAACAGTAGTCGTACTATGACCATGGCGAAAGCCGGATTGCAAAGGATTTAAAAGACTACAATTTGATAGGAAGTTGCTTATGAACAAGACGTTCAAGCACTTTTGATAACAACGAAAGGATAGAAATAGGACGGTAATCGGAATAAGAAGAAGGATTAGACTTTCTAGGCAAGGGAATAATTTGGGCATCTTTCCAGACGGTTGGAAAATCACCTTGGAGTATGGAACGATTTAAAATGGATGTGATAACAGGAGCCAACAGGTCAATTATAGGAATGATCATTTTACGACTAATGCAGTCTGCACCAACTGCATCCGACTTAATAGCTATAATATTTCTCTTAACATCACATACAGTGAATTGAGTAAACTTAAACGGAGGAACCTCAGGAGTGGATATTGTGGAAAGATAATTCAAAGTATTCAGTTTATTTGTACTATCAATTGTACAAGAAGCAGTGAAATGTTGATTAAAAGAATTAAGGTCTACGTTTTTGGGAAAGATTATATGCTTAGTTTTACCAACTCCGAGACATTTGAGAAACTTCCAGACTTTGGCTGGATCATCTTCTTCAGTTATTGATTTATGAATATGAAATGAATGATATGACGTCGAAACACAAATATCCTCAGGGATTCTATACTGTTTCTCATACGTGTCCATCATAATTGTCCAAACGGGAGCTGAGAAAGGTTTTTGTGTGGGTTTTTTTTATAAAAACCTTCTTTCACAAACTCTATGGAGCGTTTGCTGGTTGTTATATCTCTGTGCTCTTGCTAAAGATAGACTAACGGCTTTACGTATGATTTCTAGTACTTTATCGTAGCGCCTCGAGTATTGACCACTATCCAAGAGTACCCTACACCCTACCAGCATATATTTATCTGTTCCTACTGCCTCTTTACAGATGTAGTAAGATTTATCGGTAGCTTTACCCCATCTTACTAAATTACTTTGATCTGGAAGAGTCAGTTGGAACGCATTTAGTTAGAATTTTAATAGCGCTGGAGACCAGTTGTGAATTAGGGTGCGCCATTTTAAAGCTAAAGGGTTACAGAATTCTCCTATGGTTAGCCTTGCATTTCTAAACCCAATGCATACACCTTATACTTGTCGTTCTCGTCTTGCCGAATAAAAGATTTTATTATGTCTATGTCTTGAAATTTCCTCTTTGTTCCTAACCCTACTTTACTAGATTGTGTTCTTATCATAAAATGCTTATGGAATTGAAGTATTGACTCGAGCTCTGGGACACTTCTGTTTTTTGAAAGTGAGGTAACAATCTCATCCCGTGATATTCCCAGAATATGTGTTTTGGCGACTTTTAGGTGTTTATGGAGCTCCGATGGTTTCTTTAATCTCAACCCAAAATTATTTTTGTCTCCAAATAAGGTTGAGATATCCGCCGAATGCACTAGCCCAAGCCAAAATTTCAGTATCTTTATGACACTTGCATCTAACTTTGCTAAAGCTTTGTAAAGTAAGTAAGTAACTAACTCACGAGTAAAAGCCAATTTAGACGTGATGTTAGAAAATTGTCATAAATCAAAACTTTCTTGACATTACTTATAGGTTGATGGTCTACCTTTTCAAGATCCGTCAAAAAGCTGTTGACTAGTACATCTAAAGAAGGAGTGCGGCCTTTGTAATCTATTTTCTTGCCGAGAAATTTAAAAGGTGCTGCTTTGAAAACTAATTATATTTTACCTAAAAAACTATTTATATTTTTAGGTATATTGAGTGTTTCGCCTTTCCAGACATAGAGAGTGACACTTACTAGGTTTTGTCCTCATTCCTTTTTTCCACGCACAAAATACTCGTCTACTTCATCCAATAGCAGGCGTTGCTTTGGGTTCCTAGTCAGTATCGCTAGATCGTTCACGAAAGCAAGAATGGATTCTGTGTACTTATTGTTGAATTTAAACCGATAACCCTATTTTTTCTCTTGTTTGATTAGATTATCTAATAAAATATTTATTACGATATTAAATATTATTGGGGATAAACAACAACCCTGAAAAAGACCTACTCTATAACCTAAAGGTTTTGGATGGCCGTCTTTTGAGGTTATAACGAATTTTAATTTTGAATAGTATGACGCGATTATGTTGTTTACTATCGTAGGAAAATTGTACCATTTTAAAGCAAACATCAATAGATCGTGTTGTACTGACCCGAACGCGTTTTCTAAATCTATCCAACACACCGTAATTTGCCTCTCACACTTTCTGGCGTCTTTAAGCTTTCAGTTAACAAATTATTATGCTCCAGGCATCCAGAAATTTCAGGTAGAAACCCTTTCTGGTAATTCGGCCTGAATTACCTATTGCTAATTATAAAATGGGTCATTTTCGTTTGCAGTATTGAGAAAAAGATTTTAGATAAAGTATTTTTAAGAGCAATCGGTCAAGTATCCTTTGGATCTGTTACCCGGTCTTTTATGGGAATACCGCTTCTCCAAACGACGTAGGTATTTGCTTTCTTGATCAGATTTTACCATATAGGTTGCTACCTCGTGTTTGGCCCGATCAAAATTATGATGTTCCACGATCTGTTTCGATATACCCTGAATTAATTTCAGAGTTGACCGTAGCGCCCTAGACAATTGGTGACTAAGATAATTATCGTCTAGAGCTTTGGCCGCACGAAGTTTATTTTTCACCTCTCTTTTTTTTCTTCTCATTTTCGACTTAAACTCGTTTTCTTAGTTTTTACAAGCGTAAGGATTTGGAGACGGATATATTTCGTTGAAATAGTCATAAATAGTTTTTGGAAAGTTTCTTCTTGCGTGTCTAACTCCTGTTTCGAGCCCGAATGCTCTAACAGGACCGCAAATAGTTCGTCGTGTGCTTTCCATGTCGATTGCATTATATTGGGAATGCTAAGATGTGTCCGGATCGAAATGGACATTCTTAACTCAATGGCTCACCATGGGACATATGAGAGTCAACTCTATCCGCAGTGATAGTCGAAGAGCTTACCGACGACTGTCGACTGTTCAATACCATCATGAGCTTCAATACCATCATGATCATCATTTAATATACCAGGCTCTTCTCTTGTATTTTTTCCCGCACGTAGGGCATTTCAAGTCCGTATTCGCGCTGCTTTCGTGTTTGCTTCAACCGGTGGACTGATCTTTTGCCCCCCCCCTCTCGGACTGTCCCAAGGATATTTTTCTTATTCGGACTTTTAACTTTTAAAGTTGGCTTGGCTAGCTAGGCCATTACCCTTGGCTGTCTTTCTAACAGTCAGCTGTCTTTCCAGCTGTGTTTATAATAAGACTATGTATGTGGCTTTATAAAATAACTTCACGCTTTATCCGAAAAGAGCGGAAATCTATTTTAATATTAGAAGAATACACTGCAGAGCTAAAAAAATTAATATGTTTCGTAGAATACGAGCATTAAAATAACACGCTCCAAAAATTCATATTGTAAATTAACATATAGACAAAAATACTTTATTATATATATTTTACATGGATATGCTTCATATAAATTTCATTGTAAAAAAAATTATTTTACAGAAGTCATTATTTCCCTTTGGATTGTACCAACAATAAATTTTCGAAATTATGAAAACATATTTAAACCATTGTCGCCGTATAGAGCATTTTAATTAATTGTATTAGTAGCGCCTTAACTACTTTGTACATTTGTCTCATATAATGCTAAAGCTCTTTAAAATGTATGTTAATTTATCGTACAATGACTCTGTATTAAATACTATATATTTATACGTATTAAATACTGTATACTGTATATTTTGTATTATTTTATTCGTAAAATATGTATGCGCTTAGTAACTTTATAGTGATGTGCGACTATATTCAAGTTGTAGACTTATCTGGGCTTACACAATACTTACACAATAAAATTCTGTTTTTAATATACATACATACATACGTCTACACACATAAGTTTTACGTCTGAGAGAACGGAGAGCCAAACGCAGGGGGTCCTGCATATCTCTTTCGCTTCGTCCTCTGTCATTAATGTTTTTATATATGCTCTCCAGAGAATCCTTCCGTTTTTTACGTAACCTTTCTCCAGTATCTTCCATATTCTTTCCTTTCCGCTTTTACCCTCACTTTCCTTTATATCTTTTTCCAAGTCTTTAATCACTTATTCTTTCGACGTGCTCAAAGTAGCATTTGATTAAGCAATTGAGCACTTCTTTTTAACAGAAGAGATAAAGAAATATGGAAAAATAGGTATGAAAAAAGTGTTTACAATTTGCTTCTTAATTTTACTAAAATATTACAATTTTATTATT
This sequence comes from Dione vanillae, assembly GCA_037178615.1. Taxonomy (NCBI): domain Eukaryota; kingdom Metazoa; phylum Arthropoda; class Insecta; order Lepidoptera; family Nymphalidae; genus Dione; species Dione vanillae. The sequence continues at coordinate 23,014 of JAZFAU010001005.1, forward strand.
TACTTTGGTCATATTCTTAAATAGTACTAAAAAATTATTCAGGTTTTTGCTACTTCAAAACTAATTTATCCTGGGTTCTCGAGGGTCTGATTTACCTACATCTAGCCACGTTACATCACTATTTAAATCAATTTAGAGTTCAAAGTTGAACAACTAAGATGTGAATTTTTTTGTAATTCTATATGTCATGTTATTATATACATAATCATTGGTTAAAAAATCCTTTAGGTTACAAATTCGACATCCAAGAAGAGATAATGTAACAGCAAACAGATGTGTATAATACGTACAAGTACAATAAATACTACGATAATATATAGTAAAAATTCACATTTTTTTATGTTTTATAGAAAATTAAAACGAAATTCGAAATTGGGGTACAGTACATGAAATTTATATTAAGTCTATCTTTCTGTCTTGGACAAAAAAAATGTCACGGATGTTGCATTTTTGTTGCTTATATTAATTTTACCAAATATAATTTAAATTATTTTAAGCCAAGTAAGGTTCAATCCGAAAATTGGTCTCAAATACATCTTCCATTTACCTACTTAATAACGCATAACAAGAATTGCACATGAGTTTACTGTAATAAAACAACATTAATTTTTACATTTGGTATTTTTGCATTAAACCCAATATTGGAAAATTATTTGACTTTTTTTTCAATTTTAATGGATCCACTTGGAAAAAATTTTACCAGATATCCAAAGTAAATTTTTAATAATCCATTAAACAAGTTGATAAATGTTGATGTTATATAGGATTATCTAATACTAGCTTATACTACTATATAAGTCATTTTGTCATTAGTGTAAATCTCCAAGAAATTTACGATTTGTAGCCCCAAGAGAGCTTCAGTTAGAAGCATTTCCCACTACACTACTAAATCGTATTCAGTCAAATACGTACATATATAGCAAATCAGATAAATCTCTCTGAAATACGATAGATCCATCATTCTTATAATAGCGAACTGTTATATAGAGTTGGGAGCATTTATAGAATTTAAATCGATTCCCTGAAACCAGAAAATAAAACCATTTGAAATATTAAACATATATTTATATAATATTACATAAATGTACTAGTTTTTATTTATATAACAATTTTATTCATTGAATATTCTTTGCATTCATAGAAATATTGTTTGTAAGTACTAGCTTTTGCCCAGAGTCTCGTCTCTGTAGTCAAATGAATGCAATTATAGATTGAGAATTTTAGATGTTTCTGACCGCACTTATAATGAAGCTTTCTTTATAAATAGACTTTAGATGCCAAAATTATTCTGAAAAAGTGCGTATATAAACTTTTTGATTTACAAAAGCTCTTCAGTTTTTTTACTAACATTGAATAGAATAAAACTTTAAATTATTATTACATCCTAACTTTATTAGCCCTAAAGTTTCACATTAACTAAAAATCAAAATGATAGATTACATCAGAGTCTATTACTCTATCTGTTATTATTCTTTTAGTTATAACATTAAGCCGCCAGTTTTCTTATATCAATACAAATCAATGTAAAACACCTGCTCTGTTTAAAACCGTCGCTATGAAAATGGGATCACAGTGGCATAATATCAGGGATAATGTGCGTTATATTAAATCGGCACTCGATGCTATCTAGAGCATAAATGTTTGAAAAATATGAGAAATATTTCAGAGGTCATTGCGAAAATTATTGTTGGGACTTGGGTCAAATATGTAGGTAAAAAAGTATAATAAAAGGTCAGGCATTTATCTAAGATTGTAAGGATAGATAAATGGATAACAAAAGAATAACTTAAGTTAGTTAATAATAGTTCAATATACCCAATTTTTACTGGTGTACCCTGGGGGAGGTCTACGTTCAGCAGTTGACATCAAAAGGCTCAGTTGATTATAATGATAATATCTAATTTTATGTAGCATTGTCGCGTTTAATTAAAAATTATGTTTTCTAAAGTCATGCCATCAATTACAATAAAAACAAGGATTAGGGTATCAATTGTTGTTTTATTACTTTCTGTTTTTTTTATTAATCTGTGTTTTTTACACATTTGTGAGTCAAATACTACAAAAAAATATTTATAACATTTTTCAATCAAACTGATTTACTGAAAAATGTCTTTCAAAATAAGTTTTGCCGTAGGTAAATTACCTGAGGTTAGGAGAGTGTAAGTATAAAAAAGTTGAATAATATCAATTTTCGAACTATGGAATCTTACCAAAGCTACGAAATTGAAATTATTCAATTTTTCAATTATCATCAGTTCAATTAGTTAACATTCATCCTTAAAGTCCAGCGCAACTGTTTTTGACGATTATTAACCAACGATATTATCGTTGGTTGACCTAAACTCATTGATCTTTTAATGTCTGTGACAAATTGTTTCATTTTATTTGAAACATTATTAATTATTACGGATCAACTAACTTGGGTCTGGCAGATACAAGCCACGAATTAATCAAACTAGTCGACGTACGTAAATGAAATAAGATTTTTGGTATTTGTATTTTAATCTCGCTAGTTAAGAAGATAAATAATAAAACAATAATAAATAAGAAGCTAGAAGAATTGCAAGTAACTTTAGAAGGATCCTATGTACAATTTTATACATGTACAATGAGGAAAACTACCATTTAATCTTAATGAAATGTGAAAGGCGCAGGACATAGAAAACGAATGTAGTATGCTGTAATTTTATCTCACGAATTCACAAATGACTCGTAACTTTATGCAATAATTTATAATAATGGACAAAAAAAACTTAGAACTTCTATTTTAATGCGCTGACGGCGTCCGAACAAGTAAGAACGAAACCAATCAACCACCTCAGGAGATATATTAAAAGAAATTAGTATAGCAAGAAGTATATCTAAATCAACAGTGTTGAAGGCGTTACTGAAATCTAACAACGTCAACACTGTAACTCTCTGATTTTCCATACCTCGACGGATGTCATCGGTGATTTTGACTAATGCAGTAGTCGTACTATGACCAAATCGAAAGCCAGACTGCAAAGGATTTAAAAAGTTATGCTTTAATAAAAATACGTTTAGTTGTTTGTGAACAAGACGTTCAAGCACTTTTGATAGTAATGGAAGAATGGAAATAGGACGATAATCAGAAAAGGAAGTAGGGTTACATTTTTTGGGTAAGGGAATAATTTGAGCATCTTTCCAGATAGACGGGAAATCACCATGGAGTATGGAACGATTAAGGATAGTTGTGATTATTGGAGCTAATAGGTCTAATAAAGGAATGATCATTTTACGACTAATGCAATCAGCACCGACTGCATCCGTTTTAATAGCCATAATATTTCTTTTAACATCACTTACAGTGAATTGATTAAACTTAAAAGGAAGGACTTCGGGAGTCGGTAAAGTAGAAAGCTGATTTAAAGTGTCTAATTTATTTGTACTATCAATTGTACTAGAAAAAGAGAAATATCGATTAAGAGAATTGAGATCTAAATTTTTTAGTGTGGACAATATGCTTAGTTTTACCAACTCCGAATGATTTAAGAAATTTCCAGACTTTTGCTGGATCATCTTCATCAACTATTGATTTATAGATATGGCGTCGTTGACTATCCCTACAGACCCTTTGCAACGATTTCGTGCTCTCACATATTTTTCTCTATTAGTGTCACTTGAGTCAGAGATATATTTAGACTTAGCATTATTTTTCTTGATTTGAAGTTTTTTAATATCTTCCGTAAGCCATGGAGCAGGTAGATGTTTCATTCTAACCGGACGTACTGGAGCATGAGTATCGTAGAGCTTGATTAAAAAGGAATTGAAAATATTTACTTGCTCGTCAACAGTATTCGCTTCGTCAATGATCAATCAATTTTATTGGCATCTTCACGTAAACGTTCCAAATCCATACCTCCAAAATTGCGCAGGAGAAGGATTCTTGATTTAGCTTTTGGAGGTCTAACTTTATAAGATACATAAATGAGATCATGATAAGAGAATGCCAGTGCAGGACACTGACCATGTTTCGCAACATGATCAGTGGAAGATACTATAATTAGATCAAGAAGTGAAGGATTAGAATTTGGAAAGTGATGAGTTGGTGCTAAAGGTACCACACTTAAATTGGCAGAATTTACTACAGATTGCAGACGGGAAGCTCGATAGTCTCTTTTAAGTAAGCAGGTGTTAAAGTCACCCATGATCAAAGTATGCTCATAAGATGGCATAAGTTGATCCACCAGGGCTTCAAATGACGCGAAATAATCAACAGTAAGATTGGGACTGTAAAAAACTCCAAGAAGTAGTTTACAGTGGTTTAAAATGACTTCAATGAATAAATGTTCAGCACATGCACTGTCCAGTGACTGTGATGTATTCACAATTGTAAAAGGAATGTGAGCACGCAGGTAAATTGCTACAACCACCGCCAACTCGTCCCATTCGATCATTCCTAATCAATTGAAACCCTGGTAATGAGTAAGAGGTTGACTGTAAGCAAGGCCTTAGCCATGACTCAGAGACTAAAATAGCATGCAAGTTTTTACTACTGAAAGATGACAACAAATCAGGATAATGTGCTGGAATACTCTGAGCGTTAATATGGACTACGTTAAAATTTTTCGGGATATATATATATATATATATATATAATATATATAGATATATATATATATATATATATATATATATATATATATAATATATATATATATATATATATATATATATATATATATATATATATATATATATATATATATATATATATATATATATATATATATATATATATATATATATTATATATATAGATATATATATATATATATATATATAATATATATATATATATATATATATATAGATATATATATATATATATATATATATATATATATATATATATACCCGAAAAATTTTACAGTCACCTCTTACTCATTACCAGGGTTTCATTGATTAGGAATGATCGAATGGGACGAGTTGGCGTGGTGTAGCAATTTACCTGCGTGCTCACATTCCTTTTACAATTGTGAATACATCACAGTCACTGGACAGTGCATGTGCTGAACATTTATTCATTGAAGTCATTTTAAACCACTGTAAACTACTTCTTGGAGTTTTTTACAGTCCCAATCTTACTGTTGATTATTTCGCGTCATTTGAAGCCCTGGTGGATCAACTTATGCCATCTTATGAGCATACTTTGATCATGGGTGACTTTAACACCTGCTTACTTAAAAGAGACTATCGAGCTTCCCGTCTGCAATCTGTAGTAAATTCTGCCAATTAAGTGTGGTACCTTTAGCACCAACTCATCACTTTCCAAATTCTAATCCTTCACTTCTTGATCTAATTATAGTATCTTCCACTGATCATGTTGCGAAACATGGTCAGTGTCCTGCACTGGCATTCTCTTATCATGATCTCATTTATGTATCTTATAAAGTTAGACCTCCAAAAGCTAAATCAAGAATCCTTCTCCTGCGCATTTTGGA
>JAZFAU010001006.1:0-28441 GCA_037178615.1 Dione vanillae
TAGTTTGTTCATATATGGCAACCCCGACTAGTTTTGAGTCTTGTGCAAACTCCCGGCGCGAGCGGTCGTGAGTAGTAGTCGAGAAGTAGTAAAAGGGGCACGTGAGACGGCCGACGCGAGCGCACGTCCTTCCTGAATCGATATATTAATTAGCGGTGTGATTTTCCCTCAGCCTTATTTGATTTCCCTTTTGCGTATTCCCTCTTGATATTGAACGTGACAAAGACAAACCTACAAAAGATAATAGTGCAAGTAACCCTAAGTGAAGAAGACTAATGTGAAACATTCCATGGCGCCGTGAACAATCAGTGTTTGTGTTGTGAATTATGAAGATAAGGTACTGTACAATTTCTATTATCCTAAGACCGACTATAAGGTAAATAATTAATAAATAAGCTACCCCTCAGCACGCTTCCACAATTGCTGAACCAACCCTACCCTCTATTCAATATATATTTTATATATATATATATATATATATATAATATATATATATATATATATATATATATATATATATATATATATATATATATATATATATATATATATATATATATATATATATATATATATATATATATATATATATATATATATATATATATATATATATATTGATCTAGATCACTGATCCAGTGAATCCTCCAACAGTAGGCGAGCTAGTCCTCGTAAAAGATGATAATTTACCCCCTTTACAGTGGCGACGTGGTCGCATTTCCCAAATTTATCCTGGTAAAGATAGCGTTGTGCGTGTGGTCGATGTTAAGACATCGACAGGTATCCTAAAGAGAGCCTTAACCAAATAAGTTCGTCTACCTATTAGTTACCTCCTACCATTTTCTCGTAAACATTAGATGTTTAGGGCGGGGGCTATGTTTGTTCATATATGGCAACCCCGACTAGTTTTGAGTCTTGTGCAAACTCCCGGCGCGAGCGGTCGTGAGTAGTAGTCGAGAAGTAGTAAAAGGGGCACGTGAGACGGCCGACGCGAGCGCACGTCCTTCCTGAATCGATATATTAATTAGCGGTGTGATTTTCCCTCAGCCTTATTTGATTTCCCTTTTGCGTATTCCCTATTGATATTGAACGTGACAAAGACAAACCTACAAAAGATAATAGTGCAAGTAACCCTAAGTGAAGAAGACTAATGTGAAACATTCCATGGCGCCGTGAACAATCAGTGTTTGTGTTGTGAATTATGAAGATAAGGTACTGTACAATTTCTATTATCCTAAGACCGACTATAAGGTAAATAATTAATAAATAAGCTACCCCTCAGCACGCTTCCACAATTGCTGAACCAACCCTACCCTCTATTCAATATATATTTATATATATATATATATATATATATATATATATATATATATATATATATATATATATATATATATATATATATATATATATATATATATATATATATATATATATATATATATATATATATATATATATATATATATATATATATATATATATATATATATATATATATATATATATATATATATATATATATATATATATATATATATATATATATATATATATATATATATATGTGTGATTAATATAAAAAAATATTATATATATATATATATATATATATATATATATATATAATATATATATATATATATATATATATATATATATATATATATATATATATATATATATATATATATATATAATATATATATATATATATATATATATATATATATATATATATATATATATATATATATATGTGTGATTAATATAAAAAAATATAACAAAATAATAATAAAAAAAAAGACGTAACTACTACAATAATAAAATATATGACCATATCCACCAGTTGCAAGAAAGTAATCAAAAGAAACGAACTAAATCACTTACAAAAAATAAAACAAAAAAAACAAACAAAATATATGAAATCATGATAACAACTTAGAAAATTAAGTACAATTAATTATTAAAAGATGACTAAAGAAAAAAAAATAAATAAATAAAACGATTATTAAATAATAAGCAGCACATCATAAGTATTAAAAGTGTATCCGAACGGATATATATAATCTGTATTATAAAAACACAAGATCGTCATTGACGTTATGAATTTTGACAAGTGGGAATATAAATAAATATTAGTGAAATGAATGTTTTAGATATATCTGCAACTCAAAATTGAAATATAAAGACTTAACTGAAATATAAAGAATAAAGTAACAAAGTGACAATTACATATTGCCAATTAGTGCTGTTAGCAATAAAAGTTGTGATAACAAAAGTAAAATACTTATTTGAAATTAATGTTTTAGCTATAACTAATGCTCAAAAAAGAGGTAGAAAGAATAATAGTGACTTCGTGACAATTACTTATTAGCAATAAAAACTGTGGCAACAAAAGTAAAATAAATAGCTAATACTCAACACAAGAAGTAATAAGACTTTAGTAGTGATTTAGTGACTTACTTATTAAAAGTGCTATTAAAAATGAAAAATTGTGGTAACAAAAGCAAAAACAAATGTGATAAAATTGTACTTAATAAACAAAAAACCAAGGAACATAAATTAATTAAGAAGGGTAACAAAAAAAATAAATAGAATTAAAATAATGAGTTACTTCTTCACCACTCTTTTGGCACGAGGCACCATGACTTTCCCAGGTGGTTTTACAATGTTTTGAACTACAGGAGACTTACAATTTGCAATGGAAAGAGAAATAACCTCAGACTTGGTTTCAATGCGATGCCGGGTTCCGTCGGGGCCTATGATGTGGATCCATCCATTGCGAGACCAACACTTGTCAACTCCAAATCGCTGTTTCGCCTCGAGAAAAGCTTCATGACGATCTTTAGTGAGGAACTCAGATTGAGTGATCCCACTGCCCTTGAGTTTACCCTTTGCAAACCAAATCGTGTCTCGTGTTGAAACATCAGAAAATTTAACCGCAATGGCAATATCAGAAGATCTACCTAGTCGATATGAGGTCTTGATACATGAGGAAGTAAAATTAGGTAATACTAAATGTTTACCTATCAGTCCAGTGATGCTTGTTTTTAAATCCTCTGACTTCTGCTCTGCTACCCCGTGAAACAAAAGAAATTTCCGTCTCCTTCTCATTTCTTGCCTGTCTATCTCAGTTGCAAGGAATTCGACTTGACGTTGCAAGGTGTTCAGCAGGGCGAGAATAAGGCTTTTGAATTGGTTAAATTCAGATGTTAATGATGATGTTGAGACTGGAGATGCCGTCTTGTGTAAATCTTGTTGGAATTCACTTATTTTGGTGGTAAATAACTCAGTTAGTGCAGTCATTGACTCTTTGATTGATTCCATGTTTTCGAAACTCAAGAAATCCAAAGTAAATCAGTGAAATTATACAGGAGTCTTCTTGTTGGTGGGTTATGTTAATTATACATACATAAGTTTTCAAAAAACACTTAATAATATACTTGTTATTGAATTTAATTAATCAGCTGTTTCAAACAGATGTTATTAGTTTCACTGCTACAAAAAAAAAAAGAAAAGGAAAAAAGCGCTCTGCTCCTTCCCACGACAAACTGAGCAGCGCCAGTTTTGTTTGCTTTCACTCGTTATGGTCTTTTTGAAAGGAATGCTAGCACAAACCAAATCGTATCGAAGATTGCATTTCATACATGACATAAACTCTCTACCTTGTATTGGTTTCTGACAAGAATTGCATTTTGCCAGCGTTGGAATTATTATTTTCATCTATAAATAATGAGTGTAAAACGTATATTAGTGTAATTGTGTTGAAAAAAATATCAGGCCCAATACAGTAATAAGTTGTAAGGTAGATGCTTATCGCAACCGTTCAATGAGCAAAGCAATCGTTTGCGTTTTTTCGCAAGGTATATCTTAAAAACTTACGCAGTTAACAAGCACAATTAAACAAAAAAAATCCACTTGTTAGCACTTCATTTGCGCGATTTTTTACAAATATTTATATAATAATATCACTACATTAAGTTTAAGTAAGTTTGGGGGTCGAAGATGGAAAGCTTGCATGTAGCGACCCCTGCCAGCCCTAATCAGGGCTGCAACAGTCCATCAGCCACGAGTACCATACGGGAGCACACTGCTAGTTCCCCCGAGGACGCGCACCAGTGCGTCCCAGCTGGTGTGAAAAGTGGAGACGAATGCGGCGTTGGGGACGCCACCCAGCACGCCATGTCCGGAACGGCGGGAAGTGGAGGAATGTAAGAGGAGGGATGGACCAGAAGATGAATGAACGTAAGAACGACGTAAAGATGTGATGGATGAGCGAGATTTGGATGTCATTTGTATGACTGAGAAGAACTTTTGGAACTTTGTAAAGAAAGGAATTTGTTTGTGGCAAACACAATGTTTGACTACAAATAAATTCACATGTATACGTGGGAGCGCCTGGGAGAGAAAAGTATGATTGATTGTCCAGGGTAGGTTGTGCCGCAGTTGTGGAAGCGTGCTGAGGGGGGGTTTTATATATTATTATTTACTTTATATAGTCGGTCTTAGGATAGTAAAAATGTACAGTAACTTATCTTCATAATTGACAACACAAACACTGATTGTTCATGGCGCCATGGAATGTTTCACATTAGTCCAATTCACTTAGGGTTACTTGCACTATTATCTTTTGTAGGTTTGTCTTAGTCAGGTTCAATATCAAGAGGGGAAAACACAAAAGGGAAATCAGATAAGGTTACACAGCTGATTAATATCTCAAGTCAGGAAGGACACGCGCTTGCGCCGGCTGTCTCACGCGTACACTAACAACATCTAATGTTTACGAAAAAATGGGAGAAGCTAACTAATAGGTAGACAAACTAATTTGGTTAAGGCTCTCTTTAGGATACCTGTCGATGTCTTAACATCGACTACACGCACAACACTATCTTTACCAGGATAAATTTGGGAAATGCGACCACATCGCCACTGTAAAGGGGGTAAATTATCATCTTTTATGAGGACTACCTTGCCTACTGTTGGAGGATTCACTGAATCAGTCCACTTCACTTCAGTCTGCAGAGTGTATAGGTACTCTAACTGCCACCGCGACCAAAAATTTTGGGTTATCTGTTGCACTACTTGAAAACGGGTTATACGATTAATTTTTACATTATTATAGGGATACTCCGGCAAAGCACTAAGAGGTTGGCCAATCAAAAAATGACCAGGCGTCAAAACTTCTAGATGGTTAGGGTCATTAGATAAGGGACATAACGGCCGGGAATTTAATACCGCTTCAATTTTAGCAAAAATCGTAGTTAATTCTTCGAACGTTAAAGGAGTTTCGTAAACGACCACCGACTCTGATGATTCCTTTCTTGTCAAGAAATAGTGAGAATCGTCTTAAGGAAGACCGCAAGGAAACGCTACGTTGTAACAAACTCAGTTCATCAGAAAAACAATATGACTGTACTATTTACTAAATACAGGAGGGCATGCTTTCTTTCTTGGATAGATAAGGAAACAGATAGCTCAACGGGTAAGTTTCAGGTTTTATTATAAATCTCAACATATAACAGGTCACGCCACTTAATTTTGTAAAGGAACTAAATAAAACGTTCAAGTACGAATAATGGATCAGGTGCAGGTAAGAAAGTAGTGGTTAACATACAACGAAGACCGGGAAGATTAGGATCAGAGTCAATATTAGACTCTGCAACGGGCCACTGGGTGTGAGGAAGTAATAACCAGGTACAGGACCACCACAAATAATTTTTAAGTAAGGTTGATGAAGTTAAATATTTTATCTTGTAATACAAGCGCGCCGAACACGTCAGCACTCAATAGTATATCTATCGGGCCAGGCTTATTAGGTAGGGTCAGCAAGGGAAAAATCACTATTAGGAAAAAACACAGACTCAGGGAACTCAAACTCAGGATGCGTACCGGCAATAACATCTATAACTATAGCAGAGGTTGACACCTCAGAAAAGGAATTATACAAAGGTTTAAAACACAGGGAAATGGAACCACGGGAAACCACTAATGGAATATTACCTATGCCACGGACAGGGGCACAGGAGGGGAAGATGGTCAAATTGAGGTAATTAACAACAAGATCAGTTGTAATGAGGCAACCCTGGACACCAGTATCACATAAGGCACGCGCTTCAATATAATAACCACTAGCAGTTTTAACGTGTAATTTAACAGTAGGCAACAATATAAGGGAATTGGGTGAGATATTAACGCAAGGGGAAGGGGGAGTAATACAAGTATCTAGCTATGTGGGTTTATCTTCTCTATTATAGGAATTATCACGATATCTAATATTGTTTTCAACATGTCTAGGTGTTGCCAACGTTGTCATGGTGACGACATTCGTCTTCCAAAAAAGTAGTAAGATGTTTAAAGGTAGGTAACTCATCAGCGTCACCGCCATAACAATGCTCAAAACGGGTAAACGCTCTAAACAGCGATAGGCAGTTAACAAGGGGTACAAGAAGGCCGCGCGCAAACCTGTAAATTTATTCGAAATCTCCGGCAAGGTAAGTATCTGGGTTATGTAGGTATCAGCAAGTACCCTTGTATTGTGATACCGCTGTTTCAACAACTCACGAGCAACTTCATAGTTGCCTTCTTCAATTTTTAAATATAGCAACAACCGCTTAGGTTCATCTGCTAAGGATCCAACTAAGTACTGCAATTTCATTGTGGAGGTTAAATGGCATTGGGAATCTACTATACTGTCAAACTGATCAATAAAACTTATCCAGGAATCAGAACGTCCATCAAATTTTGGTATAGGTAAATCAGGTAATCTATTATAAGGAGCTTGCTCAGTAATATTTTTATTACTCATTTTTACGGGTGTACTGGCCATGACGGGCTTAATCAAACATATATGTACTAACATATAAGACCAATATGATACGGGTAACTCTAAACGCTCTAAACAGCGATAGGCAGTTAACAAGGGGTTCAAGAAGGCCGCGCGCAAACCTGTAAATTTATTCGAAATCTCCGGCAAGGTAAGTATCTGAGTTATGTAGGTATCAGCAAGTACCCGTGTATTGTGATACCGCTGTTTCAACAACTCACGAGCAACTTCATAGTTGCCTTCCTCAATTTTTAAATGTAGCAACAACCGCTTAGGTTCATCTGCTAAGGATCCAACTAAGTACTGCAATTTCATTGTGGAGGTCAAATGGTGTTGGGAATCTACTACACCGTCAAACTGATCAATAAAACTTATCCAGGAATCAGGCCGTCCATCAAATTTAGGTATAGGTAAGTCAGGTAATCTATTACAAGGAGTTCGCTCAGTAATATTTTTATTACTCATTTTTACGGGTGTACTGGCCATGACGGGATCAACTACGGGAGCAGGTGGGCACAACTCTAACTGACGCACTCGGAGGTCGTCTATTTTCTTATTTTCTAAACGCATTTGTCGTTTTACATAACTAAGTTCTTGGGAATCGATAGCCGGGTCTAACCCACCCAGGAGCACCGAGGACGCGTTTACAAATGAAGTACAATGAGAATCTAAGTCCTTGAACCTAATTAATAATCTAGGTATTTCATAAGTACCAAGAAGTTCCGAGGTATCGGTAATCCAAACGGAAACAAAGCGTACCACACCTATATTTTTTCTATATTCTGCGCTTTCCGTAAATAAGGAACTTTTTACTGTTTCGCGCTTTCCGTAAATAAGGAACATTTTACGGGAACGCGCGTCGAGTCGGCGATCTACTATATCGCAATAACAACTAATTATTTTAAATAAATTTAACTAAAACAACAACTACAACTATAATTTAGGCTTAAAGTTCATTCAAATAAAATTAAAATAGGGGGTAATTATAAAAAAAAAATAGTGTAAGGGTAATATTTTAAAGTAAGTAAGTTTTTAAGTGAATTATATTAAAGGTTTTTAACTAAATTCAATTATAATTTAAAACGGAATAGATAATAACGTGTAGGCGTAATATCATAATATATATGTAACCATATTATATTTATTTATTACATTTTATACTTAATATATAAAATTATATTCAATATTTATTTACATATATTACACATTATACATTCACACTACACATTTATATATTCAATATTATATGTATAAAAATTTTATATAATATGATTTATAATAAAATATAATTCTCGAGCATACTCGGATGAAACGCGTAATATGCGGCAAGGCGAGCGCGTGACGTTACGATTCCACGTCTACCCGCCACTGCGTTAGATCTTAAACAACTCGATGCGAATTACACACTTAAGACTATAATTCTATACTGAATACATACACATTTTATTGTTCTCAAGTGAATTATATAAGTGCATTAAATTACGAACAATCTTTGGAAAGAAACTATAAACGTTTAGGTCACAAATGGCGTCGTTACGAGCACGTTTTTTTTAAAAGGTTAGGAAATCAAGTAAATGATGTAAACTATATTGTAATTATGCGCTAGGTACCAAATTAAGGGCCAAAATACCAAAACGGGAGAATAACACTATAATCAAGGGGATTCAGAGGTATGAAACTACGCTCTGCTACCCAAAAAGAACATTGACTTATTCCTAGTGGATCAGCGGCTTCGAACACAAGTGATGGACACAAATGTGTTTAGGGGTGCCGACTTGGGAACGGACCACTATCTAGTAATTGCTAGATTTAGGGGTTTGTTCGTAGGATGGCGTAACCGCACGAGGTGTGCATACTTGGAATCGAATGATCGCATAAGAAGCTGGAAGCTTCAAGATCCACCGATCAGAGAGGAATATATAGAAAGGGTTTCCAAAAAGCTAGACAGTTGTGAAATAGGAAATGAAAGTGTTGAAGTATGCTGGCAGAACCTTAGGAACTGCATGGTGGAAGCTGCGACAGAGGTATGCGGTACAAGGAAAAGAGGCTTTAGTAAAAAGCGTGACGAATGGTGGGATGATGAAGTGAAAGATGCTGTAGAAAGAAAGAAGAAGGCATGGCAGGATTATAAAGCCTCAAGTAAGAATAAAAGTATGAGAGAGATTAAAAAGAAAGAGTATAAGCTGCAAAAGCACCAAACTGATAAAGATGACGCGTGAAAAAATCGAGAATAAAAGAGATGAAATGTTGATGAGCAACTTCCGGGATAACACGAAGCTTTTCTGGCGAGAAGTTAGTGATTCACGGATTTGTTTGTTAACCTTTAGGATGAAAGGGGTGCTTTCCAAGGACGGTGAGATATTACCAAACAGATCACGCGTTTTGCAGCGAGAGGCGGAATTCTATAAGGAGATGTATGAATGTGATGACGCTTCTGCCTCAAGTAACAGCGACAAGCTGAGTCTTGATTTAGCAGATGGCGAAATCAGTATGAAAGAAGTTAAGAGTGCAATAAGAAACTTGAAATGTGGTAAGTCAGCAGGAGCGGATGGAGTTACTGCCGAGATGATCAAATATGGTGGACCTCGCAACTTGGACCTGTTCTGGTTTCTGTGCAATTTATGCTGGAAATCACGGGAGGTCCCAGATGATTGGTAAAGTGCAGTCATCGTACCTTTGTATAAAGACAAAGGTTCACAGATAGACTGTGCAAGCTATAGGGCTATAAGTTTGATTAGCTTAGGTGGCAAAGTATATGCAAAGATTTTAGCAAGAAGAATGCAAGAAAGATCCGTAAGGCTATTGTGGGAGGCCCAAGGAGGTTTTAGACCTGGAAGAGGATGCATGGATCAGATCTTTTCCATCCGTATGATCACAGAGAAGTTTTTGGCTGTAAACCAAAAGATTCCCTGTGCTTTGTGGACGCCTTCTGCGTTTGTTTGTCGTGACAGGGTTATGAGTAAGAAGTTGTGGGAGATACTACCCCGGTACAATGTGAGCGGACCCTTGCTGCAGGCTGTAAATTCTCTTTATAGAGATCATTCAGCCTGTGTGCGAGTAGGAGTCGACATGTCACCTCGGTTTGGCATCCAATCGGGTGTCAAATAATGTTGTGCCATGTCGGCTTGGTTATTCAATTTGTATTTGGATAGCTGTCTCCTAGGACTGAAAGTGACATGGGTGTAAAAGTGGGTGACTTGAAGGTAAATTGCTAACTGTACGCAGATGATGCAGTGCTTATTGCATCATTTGAAAGCGAGTTGCAGGCATTGGTCACCATTCTGAAAGACGAGTGTGAAACTAATGGTCTAAGCCTGAATGCAAGTAAGACAAAGGTTTTGGTATTTGAAAGAGACGAAGAAAGGACAGAATGCAAGATTTTCGTGAATGGAAAACTATTAGAAAAAGTGAATGAAGTAGTTAATGGATGTTGAAAGACGTGTTGCTGCCGGTAACAGAATGAACGGTGCCTTGGCTGCGTTGTTGAGACGGCAGAACGTCAGCGTCCCTACACAATGCAGTTCTGGTTCCGACGCTATTATATGGCAGTGAAACGTGGGTATTATAGAAGAAGAATGAAAGAAAGATGAATGCTGTGGAGATGCGATCTCTTCGAAGGATATGCGGAGTCAGCTGACCGAATCCGCAACAAAGAGGTACACAGGATGGTAGGTACCAGCGAAGATGTCACAGTAAGAATAAAGAAGAACGTGCTCAGGTGGTTTGGGCACGTCGAAAGAATGAGTGACGAAAGTCACTAGTAAAAAAGATATACGATGGAAAAGTGAGTGGTAAGAGAGGTAAGGGGAGACCTCGGTTGACTTCACGTAAAAAGCATGAAGACTCCCCGGAGAGCATGCATGAAGAGGTTAATGACAGTGGACGAGGCGAAAGAGGTATGCAGGGACCGCAGCGTTTGGCGCTCCGTTCTCTCTGACTACCCCGCTAGGGATAGAGTGTGAATATAAGTGAGTGAGTGAGTGTGAAATATGTATGTATGTATGTATTAAGTTTATACACTTTTCTTTCAAGTAAATTAACTTTAACACTGACTTTACTATTTAATTAATACGGAGCTACGTACTAAGGTGTTATCATGTTCGCGTACCAACATGGTAACCAAATGTTAATAAAATATAATAATATTTATTTAATTGGTTTTTTTGTGTGAGCTCCACTTTATTTATTTCATTTAAATTAGATATTACAGTTTTCTTTCAACTAATATGTGTTAATAATAATAAACCTACCAGCACTAGCTCCTTCAAATTATCTCCATTACCACTTATTGCCAAAAAGTTTAAAAATTTTAAAGTTCAAAGTTAACTTTACACTCACTATAACTGTCAAGCAATGGAGTCCATTAAACAATCCATTAATGATCTGGCATCACATTTCAACAATACCATGAGTGAGTTTCAAAAGAATTTGAGCACATCTATCCCAGCAACAAGTCTAACCTCAAATCTAGCCGCTCAATTCAGTTCTTTTAGAACATTCATACTTTCCACACTTGAAAATCTACAACTTCAAGTGAAATATCTAAGTGAACATCAAGATCAGCTTGAAACTAACAGTAGGAAGAAAGTTTTATTGGTCTATAGTATTAAAGAAACTAAATCTGAAGATACCACCAATGTGATCGTAGAAACACTGTCACATCATTTTCACATGCCGGATCTTAACAAGCAGGATATCAGCTATTGTCATCGTATTGGCAGCTCTAAAGGTGATAAAACCAGGCCAGTGTTGATCAAGTTCAAGCAATTATCAGTAAGGAATCATGTATGGTTTTCTAAAACTAAACTAAAGGGACCGGGTTGCACAATCTCTGAATTCCTGATTAAAAATAGACATGAAGCCTTTATGACTGCTAGACAGCGTGTTGGGCTTTCCAACTGTTGGACTAAAAATGGGGCTGTCTTTGTAATTACTCCGGATGGGTCTCGACACCGCATATGTTCAAGATCAGATTTAGACATCATTCCTGGTCTAAATGGCGGCGTGTTGCCGCCTACTGGTGCAGATGCTGATGCCGTCAAAACTTCAAAACCCAGAACAGTCCCTCCAGCTCTTGCAAATCGGTCTAAACGTGTTGTCAAAAAGTGACGCCGGAAGGTATAATATCGTCCTTTGTTTACCTACTATAGATGTTGTTTTAGTTGAATAATTGTGAAATGTTATTATATTACTTTAGTTAACTGCATGCCAAATTAAATTGTTTAACGTATTATCAGCTTTAACATAATTAACTTTTTTACGTATTTACTTTTTCGGAAACGTCACTTAATGATATTTATTGTTGATTTGTTCAGTATTGACAGCTGTCAAGATTTAACGGTTGCGTTCAATAATGCGAAATATCCACCGAGTGTAATTTTTACAACTGTTAATCATTATAATTTTTTTCCCTTTCAATGTGTTATCTTTGCAGTACATTTTTTGTGTCTTAATTTTTACTTTATTATGCTTTGTTTTTTTATATTTAGTTCTAGTGCTTCGTTTTCATAAAATACCGTATGTGTACATGGCGAATTATATATTGTTTTGCTGGTGGGTGTACAAATGGTACGATTTTACCTTTATTTATTTATTGTTTTATTTTGTTGTTTTTTGTTTGTACTTTTTATATTACATTTTTTTATTTTTAATTTTTATATTTATCTATATGTAATATGTTGTTTATTGAAACAAAAACTGTAGTTGTTGCTCTGTAAAGAGTAATTTATTTTTTAAAATTTAATACAATCACAAATATAAACGACTACTTATATAACTAGTACAAATTTATTATTTACTAACCTGTAAAGAGAAACAACATTAAAAGCTATTGCTTCAAATTGTATTTTAAACAACCGTTATTTCAACAAATCTTGCTAAACTTAAAACGTACAAAAACCAGAGAGCCTTTTTCCACAGATTAAATTATATAATGAATACAGGATAAAAAGTGCTGCCACCATAGATAATATATTATATTAAGTAATGAGACATTATAATTATCTATTAAATTAAATGAAGAGTAAGAGCTTCATTTACATCTCCCTCCCCCCCTGGTTTACAAAATTATCAGGCACTGGTATAAGTTTTGTAATGTGAAACAAGTTTGATTCTAACTTTTTGTGTCCAGTATTTACTTTATAAATTGAGTTAGATAATTTTTCTAAAATTTTGTAAGGTCCAATTTTTAATTCATCTATACTCCAGCCAAAGTCGATGTGGAATGTTTAATAACAAAGCGTTGCTTAGCAACCAACGTCAAGCAGATGCTCAAAACATTTTTAGAAATATGTACAACAATTATTTTTGATGTTAATGAAAATTAAAATCAAACACTCGCGAATTATAAGCAAAGCTAACAACAAAAAAAACATTATGGCGAGCATATAATGCAACCAAATTACGTAGTTACGTTTCGTTTAACTTTATTTGCGTTAAATAAATTTATTTTTTAATTATTTAAAAATTTACAGAAATAAAATATCTCAAGTTATATTTTATATAAATAAGAATAAATTCTAAATATTTGAAAGTTGAAATAGTGATTATATGACTATATTTATGGTAGTAAAAACAAGATTTCTTTCTATTTAGTCTGTGTGTAATGAAACTTCGTTTGAAATGTTAACATTCTTAACTTGTTGTGGTTATACTACCATTATAATACGACTAAAAATATACATCATACCTATACCTTCCTAAATTTGACGACTGCTTAAAAAACGTTCCAAATGTTACAAATCTGTGATTTTTTTACGTCAGTGCTAAAATATAGGGTTGTTAAGTTTGTAGTAATATTTTAGTAGTAATTAAAGATTTTTTAACTTTTATTTTAAGCTAATTTTTATATATATTATATATTAGACGGTTAAATTAAATTTTTGGATTCTATATTAAATCAAAAATTTCGTGTTTGAACAGGAAATTATGTTATAATTAATAAAGTTGTAATTATAATAATTGTTATTTTTTATTATGAGTGTATCAACCCTAATTACGATGACTCATGGTTTGTTTACTAAAATTCCACATCGAATGTGGCTGGAGTATAGCTTTTTTCTACTTAATCTGTTACCATTTTCCACATATACAAAGTCTCCTACTTTTAGTTGGGTATTTATTCTGTTTTTATCAAATTGTTTTTTATTATAATTGTGTGAATTTATTGTTCTTTCTAATGCAATTTTTCTATCGTTTAATAAATCATTTTGTGTCTTTTGTTCTTTTAACTCATCCGGTAAGATACTAATGACTCTTCCTTCCATTAAATATGCTGGGGAAAATCCGGTTACAGTGTGTTCAGTTTCATTATATTTCTGGGTGCATTGATGGGCAATAGTTGTCCAAGCTATTTTACCATTTTTTTCATTAATTGCACACCTTATCTTGTTAATTAATGTCTGATTTAATCGTTCATTTAAACCATTTGAAAAAGGTGCATTTACTGCAGTGAAAATGATAGGTATGCTCTCCTTTCTTAAAAAGTTTTTAAATTCATTGGAATTTATTCCCGGATACTGATCAGATAGAATCATTCCAATTTTATTATCAGGAATAACTTTCTTTATGAGTTTTATGAAATCTTCTGCATTCTGTGTTTTTGATGTTAATATATAGGCATATCTGGTGAAATGATCTACCAGAAGATGGAGATATGTTTTTGTAGAGCGGGAGCCACCAAATCCACCAATGGTATCTATAGAGACGATTTCAAACGGATAAGTAGCGGGACCCAGATGTGACATCAATCCATATTTAAATTTAGTTCTAGATTTATTTTTTATGCATATTTCACAGTTCTCACAGATTATTTTTATATTATTTATTTAATTCTTTGCTGTATAAAATGGTTTGATTTTATTTTCTGTTTGTTTTACTCCTATATGGCAATATCTATAATGTACATTTTTTATTAATTTTTTACTAAATTCCTCAGTGAGAATAATTTTCTCTTTTTTTCCTGTCTTTTTAAAGTATATCATATCTTTTAGTATTAGTTTATCTTTATATAGTTTTAAGTCTTCATTTTCATCTTGATCATGTTTGATGTCTTCTAGTTTAATAAAATTTATAATTTTTAAAATTTCTTCTTGGTTTATGTCTGATTCTAACACTGGGTTTCTGCTCAAACTATCTGCTTCTAAATTGTTCTTTCCTGGTGAATATATGACTTCAAAATTAAATTGCGATAAAAAATATGTGAGATCTCCTAGTTCTTCATCTGTCCTTGCTTTAATATTTATTTTTCTAGAGGTTTATGGTCTGAAAACACTTTAAATTTTTTTCCTATGAGCCAATGCTGCCAACATTTAACTGCTTCTTTTATTGCTAGACATTCTAAATAAATAGCTTTTTTCCGCTTCTGACTTTCATTCAATTTCCTTGAAAAATAGGCGCATGGCTTTTCTTCTCCATTTTTCTGTAATTGTTTTAAAATAGCCCCTATACCGTGAATACTAGCGTCGGTATATATATGTATAGGTAACTCTGGGTCAAAAATTTCTAAAATAGGTTTTGAACAAAGTAGTTTCTTTATCTTGTCAAAAGATTGTTGACATTTTTCAGTCCATATAAATATTTGATCCTTCTTTAATAAATTGTGAAGAGGATCTAATATGATGGATATGTTTGGAACATATTTTCCATAGAAGTTGATTTTTCCTAGAAACTGTCTAACATTTTTTTTTGTTTTTGGAACAGGAAAGTCTTTTATAGCTATTAAATTATCTTTTAGTGGAGTAACTGTATTATTTTTTATTATGTGGCCCAAATATTTTACAGAGTCCTGTGCAAAATGACATTTAGAAAATTTTAGTCTAAAGCCCTCCTTTGAAATTGCTTCTAATAACAATGATAAGTGTTCAATGTGGTCCGTAAAGGTCTGGGAAAAAACTAAAATGTCATCGATGAAATTGACTGTAAAATTTGATAATTTATGTTTTCTAATAATGCTACTAAGTATTCTTTGGAAGATCGCAGGTGAAGTTTTTAATCCAAATGGTAGACAAGTCCACTGGAAATGATTTTCTTGAGTAACAAATGCTGTTTTTTTCCTATCTTCTATTCTTAAAGGTATTGACCAGAAAGCAGAATTTATGTCTAGCGTTGAAAAAAAATTACAGTTTCTTGTTTTAATCATTAAGTCCTCTATAAGTGGGAATGGCTGCGACTGAGGAACAACAATTTTGTTTAAATCGCGAAAATCTATGCACAATCTACATTTTCTTCCTTCTTCTTTTTTATAGGCTAGTGTAACAGGAGCTGCAAAAGGACTATAAAGATTCCTCAATCAACTTATTTTCTAATAATTTTGATACTTGTCGTTCTATTTCTTTTTTGTCTTCAAAATTGCATCTGTATGGTCTTTTGCTACAATATGTATCTACTAATAAATCAATATGTGCCTCATAGCCTTTCACTACGCCTACATCATATTTGTCTTTTGCAAATAATGATTTGTATTTGTTGATTAATTCTTTTATTTTTGATTGTTGTTGACTGTCTAAATTATTTTCAGAAATGTTGAACTTTGTTGCTTCTATGTGCTCATTAAAGTTAACTTTACAGTTATCATCTATATAGCAATCATTTCTCACTGTTCCTTTCTTAACTTTATTTCATCAAAGTAATTATTTTTGTTTTCATTTTTATCACCTGAAATATTTGAATTATTTTCAATTTCTTTCTTAAATTTTTGTGTAATTTCTAAGTTTTCATTTTGAATAAGTTGAAAAGCTTTTATACAATCCAATCCGATTAAAAAGTCATAATCAAAATTTTGTTCGTCTATGACAAAAACATTAATATTTCTTTCTATTTGAAAAATCTTTATTTTTAATGTTACTAGTCCTATAGGTTTTTTTACACCATTAATCGTTTTTAAGTTTGCTTGATTATTATAATTTTTGTGTGGGTTGTTTGGGAATGATATTAATCTTGAGTTAATTATACTCACATTAGATCCTGAATCATAAACCCCCCACGTTTCTATGGAATCATTTATTAATAATTTGGTTTTGATTAATGGTGGAATTATTAGTTTTTTGGATCTATTTTATTTAAACTTATTTCTAACTCAGAATTGTTCACACTTCTAATTAACTCCTTTTTGGAGTGGTTATCATCTCTATTTTTAAGCCAACAGACAGATTCCGAATGATACCGAACCCCTTTCTTTTCTTTTTCACAAATCCCACATGGTCTGTCTTTTAAACTTTTTTTTTTCATTTTACTTTCAGAATCCATTCCTTTTTTTTCAACAATCCTTTTGTTAATATAATGTTCCAAGCCTCGAATATTACTAAATAAATCTTCAGTGTCTTTTATCTTATTTCTATCTATTTCATCTGCTATAAAATTAGGTAGTCCAGTGACAATTAAATCAATCAAAGTAGATATATCAATTGACTTGTTAATTTCTAATAAAAGCCTTTCTTTCTTTAGAGCATATTCTAATAACGAACCCTGTCTATATTTAAATAATATAGCATACCTTATTGGTGACCAGCTTTTGTTTACATATGTTTCACAAAATTTTGTTTTCCACATACACCACTCTGAATTTATTGAATATTTGATAAGCATAGAATTAAACCAATCTTGACAAGAGTCATCTAAAAATAACCGAAACACTTGTATCTTTTGAATATCTTCACTTACACCTACACGAATGCATTCAGCTTCGAAAATATCCATCCACTGTGTAACACTTGATGTATTTTTTGTGAATTTTTCTAGTACGAACTTTTCAGATAAATTCTTTAAATTAGACTGCTTAGATTCCTTCTTTAATTCAGCAAAACTTTCAAGGATTCTTGTAAGAGTATCTGTTGAGATTTCA
This sequence comes from Dione vanillae, assembly GCA_037178615.1. Classification (NCBI taxonomy): domain Eukaryota; kingdom Metazoa; phylum Arthropoda; class Insecta; order Lepidoptera; family Nymphalidae; genus Dione; species Dione vanillae. The sequence continues at coordinate 17,667 of JAZFAU010001006.1, forward strand.
TTCGTCAAAACCTGTTGCGTTTTTGATGTACTCTCCTCCAGTAAATATCCCTTAAATTGCATATTTCCATCTTCATCCGCATAAGTATCGCGTAATTCTGGTGTTAATGAAGTCCATACTTGTCTTTTCTCGTGCCTTCTTTGTAAGGTTGCTTTTACTTTTTGAAAAATTTGAGTTTTTGTCAACTCATTATGCAGTTTTACCGGTTGTAATTGTTCCGGGATTAAAAACAGATTTTTATCGGCATTCATAATTGAGGTTATGCATATTACATTAGTCTTCGGATCTTCACTCGGTTTCACAACAAATTCAAATTTCAACTTTTCCATTGTTGCCAACAGCTATAAATAATGTTGTTTTGTAATATGTTGTTTATTGAAACAAAAACTGTAGTTGTTGCTCTGTAAAGAGTAATTTATTTTTTAAAATTTAATACAATCACAAATATAAACGACTACTTATATAACTAGTACAAATTTATTATTTACTAACCTGTAAAGAGAAACAACATTAAAAGCTATTGCTTCAAATTGTATTTTAAACAACCGTTATTTCAACAAATCTTGCTAAACTTAAAACGTACAAAAACCAGAGAGCCTTTTTCCACAGATTAAATTATATAATGAATACAGGATAAAAAGTGCTGCCACCATAGATAATATATTATATTAAGTAATGAGACATTATAATTATCTATAAAATTAAATGAAGAGTAAGAGCTTCATTTACATATATATATAAATTTTTTTTTGAACAAATATATATCTTTATTATATTTTATTTTTAGTTATCTTATGTATCTTTTTCGACATGCATAGCAATTCTTTTTCTTCTAATGACGGTAACATTTTTATACCATATGCCTCAAGTTCTTCTGAAGATAGTTCCATAAATTCCTCCAGTCACTTAAATTTTAATCTAGAATCTACATTGTCTCTCCATCCTAAAAATGTTAATGTTATACATATTAATGCCCAAAGCATCCCCGCCCATTATACCGACCTTCTGAGTACGTTTGAGTTTAAACACATACATACTATACTTGTCTCAGAAACATTCCTAAAGCCTTGTATTCCCTCTACATCATTCGCGTTACCCGGTTTTCATTTAATTAGGAATGACAGAACCGGAAAGGGTGGTGGGGGTGTGGCTATTTATCTACGTAGCCACATACCATTCAATATTCTTCATAAATCGCCGTCTGAATATTCTGAATCAGCTGAGTATACTCTCATTGAACTATTATTTGGTTCTCTAAAGATGTTGCTTGGAGTTTTTTACTGTCCTTCATTGCGCATTGACTATTTTAGTAATTTTGAAGCATTGTTGGAAAAGTATGTGCCTCTAACAGATCATTCAATAATTATGGGAGACTTTAATACGTGCTTAATTAAACATGATGTTAGGTCAAAACGCCTTACTGAGATTATTAATAGCTGTAATCTTAATATGCTCAATACCACTAATGCCACACATTTCTTTCCTAATTGCTTGCCTTCATTGCTGGATCTGTCAATAGTCTCATCTCCTGATCATGTTAGTGCGTACGGACAACTTCCTGCAGAAGCTTTTTCGTACCATGATCTCATATATATTTCATACAAAATACGTCCGCCTAAAGTGAAACCTACGATTGTGATGCGTCGCAGCTTTGCTAATTTTCATAATGACCAATTTATAGCAGACTTATGGCTAATCAATTGGGACGTTGTTCTTAGTGCTTCGACTTTAGATGAGAAGGTTAACATTTTCAATTCTATCTTGACTGAACTATTTGATATACGTGCTCCACTCAGACCGATTAAAATGAAACACCTTCCTGCACCGTGGCTAAGCACTGATATTAGACTTTTAATGCATAAGCGGAACAGAGCTAAAACCAAATATAAACACGATCCAACTGCAGAAAATTTATTGAAATATAAAACTCTGCGTAACAAGTGCAACCATCTCTGCCGAAATGCTCAGCTTCACTATATTTATACATCTGTCAATAATAGTAATTACGGTAAGGTGTGGAAATTTTTAGGCGCTATGGGCATTAGCCGAGACCGCAAACCCTCTTCATTGAACAAAGTTGACATTAAAGCTCTGAATAAACATTTTAGTTCAGTTCAGGTTTTGGATCACAAGACGAAGTCCCGCACTCTTGATACCCCCCTATTCAATTCCAAGTGTAATTTTGAATTTTTTGAATTTTTACCTGTGTCGTGCCGTGAAATTAAACAACACATAGCTTCAGTTAGCTCCGATGCGATTGGTTGTGATGGATTAAGCCGTAAAATGATCCGCTTAGCCCTAGAACATATTGTGACTGACCTCTGCCACATTTTAAACTTTTCCCTTTCGTCTGGCTCGTTCTTCTCCAGTTGGCGAACTGCTTACGTTATCCCTATTCCTAAAATCCCTAATCCTACCACTTTTTCTCACTATCGACCTATCTCAATACTTCCTTTTCTCTCAGTCGTTGCGTCGCTTCTGACGACGACGCATGTGCAACGTGCATTTACAACGATGACTAATAGCAAAATTGTAATTAACGAATTTTTATGCTTCGTGCAGAATAAAATAGACCTTATTGATGAAGTCAGTATAGTGCAAATTTGTGTGACAATTTCTCAGAAAGTGAGATAGAAGATGGCAAAGCGATTGCCTGTGAGCATATAAAAAGTGCAAATCGCTTGATAATTAGAAAAGGCGATGATAAATCTAAGAAGAATGTAAAAGACATAATTAAGTTGTTGAAAGAAACGGAGCCTTCGTCGCTAAGGATTTAAACCGATTACCACCTATTTCGTTCGACCATGTAGATGTCACAAGTTTGCTAAAGGATATGGCAAGTCTTAAGCTGGAGATGCAAATAATAAAGGACACGTTTAAGGAATATCAAAATTTTAAAAATACAGTTATTAACGAACCAGTTTTAAATAACACGTGTCATGCGGAAGCGAGAAAGCATGAAAAAGTCACGGTCACGGCCATTGCTAAGACGCCTTCCCAAGTACAGTTACATCGTAAAACATCACAGCTGATTACACCGACATATCGCGATATAGTTATGCCCGTTCAAAATAACGATAAGTCGTCGTTTGATTCAAACATTAATGTAACAAAAGCTAAACAGGAGCAGGGAATGTGTAAGCGCACACAAAATATGGATGACGGTTTTACGGTAGTGACCCGTAAAAAATATAAGTATAGAAATATGCGTGGGGCCTCACAAAGCACTTCCAAACTAGAGGTTGAATGAGTTTGATTGAGTAGCTCACTGAATATATTTCTTGATAAAAATTTCTGGCCTGCAGGGCTAGTATTTCGTAGATATAAGGAACGTTACCAAAAAACCGTTACTAATAAAAATTTGAAATAATGGATACTGCAAGTTTACCTATCAATATCGCTTCTTTTAACTGTCGTTCTATTAAACGATCTATAGAACAAGTTCGCTCTATTTGCAAAAATGCGGACATAGTTGTGCTTCAGGAGACGTGGTTGTTACCACATGATTTAGACTACATACACCAAGTCGATGAAAATTTTGGAGGTTTCGCAAAATCTTCGGTTGATACCTCTGTTGGGATTCTGCGCGGACGTCCTTATGGTGGACTATCATTACTCTGGCGTAAATCTATTTTTCAAAATACGACTATAATAGATTGCTCAAATGACAGATTAGCGGCGGTTCTCCTAAATCTTGATAACAATCGACAATTATTAATAATAAATGTTTACATGCCCACGGATTCGGAAGAAAATTTTTGTGAATTTACTACTATTCTTGCGAATATAAAGGCTATTATTGATGATAGTGAAATTGAAAATGGTGTTTGTGCTCGGTGATTTCAACGCGCATTATGAGTCTCGTTTTGGTGAGGAACTTATGTCTTTTTGTGCTGAGCATTCTCTAACCTGTGTGGACTACGAGGAGTTGGGTAAGTGTTCGGGCTCTTACACCTATGTGAGTGACGCTAGTGGTGTAACTAGATGGTTAGATCACTGTTTAGGAACTGTGGCAGCTCACAACACAGTTAAATCGGTGACAATTAATTATGATGTAGGATGGTCAGATCACTGTCCTCTTATTATTGCTTGTGATCTCAATATAGTTGTAAGTAAAGTTAATAATAACATTCGTAAAAAATCTCCAAATAAAATTATATGGGGTCAACGAAGTCAAAGCCAAATAGAGTTATATAATAATTATTGTAGTAATCATCTTAAAAGCGTAAATTTTTCTAGTAAGTGTATTCATTGTGATAATTTTAATTGTACTGAGCATTTATTTTTAATTGATAAATTTTATAATGAAATTGTATGTATCTTACAAAGAGCATCCGAATTAAGTTTTGTTTCTCCTCGTTGGAATAGTGTTCAAAAAAAGAAACAGGTGGTAGGGTGGAACTACCACGTTAGAAATTCTCATAAAGAGGCTAGATTTAATTATTTGTGTTGGCAATTAGGAGGTAAGCCTACTAGTGGTTTACTGTATATAAATATGATAAATAGCCGGAAAACCTTTAGAAATAAATTAAAATGGTGTCAAAATAACAGTGAGCAAATTAAAATGGATATTTTGGCTACCCACAAAAGAAATAAAAATTTTAAAAAGTTTTGGCAGTCCACTAAAGTCTGTAAAGTAAGTGCACAGCTTCCTCAGCATGTAGAAGGTTCACATGATACAACCGAGATAGCGAATATGTTTGCAAATGTTTTCAATATTAAGCCTTTACACACAGAAAACAGTAAATACCAAAATAACCCTTTATCAGATAACGAGAATTTTATTAATTTTACACCTAAAGATATACTAAAGGTTATAAAGTGCATGAAGCGCGGTAAGTCACCAGGGTGTGACGGGCTTAGTATTGAACATATTCAAAATGCATCCGGTGAAATAGTAGATGTATTATGTATCTTATTTAATTTATGTGTAAATTTTAAGTACTTACCTAAAGACCTAATGAAGACTATTGTAGTTCCGATTCCAAAAAATAAAACCGGCGACTTAACTAAATCATGTAATTATAGGCCTATTTCACTTGGTACTATAATAGGGAAAATTTTTGAAAAACTATTATATCCTTATCTGAATCAGAATGTAACTATAAATGACGCACAGTTTGGCTTTCGTACTGGTGTTTCAACAGACTCGGCCATTTTTAGTCTAAAGAATATTGTAAAGTACTACACACGCAGAGAAACTAATGTATACGCATGTTTTTTAGATCTTAGTCGAGCGTTCGATTTAGTTAACTATGATATTCTTTGGCCAAAATTAAGTGAGCATAACGTTCCTCAGAAAATTATAAATATTATGAAGTATTGGTATGAAGGACAAACCAACTGTGTTAGATGGGGTGATACGCTCTCTGACGAATATAGGTTAAACTGTGGTGTTCGTCAGGGTGGGCTCACTTCGCCGGATCTCTTTAATGTCTATGTAAACGACTTGATTGAGGAGTTAAGGAGAACCAAGGTAGGCTGCCATATTGGAGGAGTTTGCATAAATAACTTAAATTACGCAGATGATATGGTGCTCCTTAGTCCCTCAATTAAAGGACTTAGGAAATTGTTGGATATTTGTGAAAATTATGCATTAGCACATGGACTTAAGTACAATGTATCAAAAACAAATATATGATTTTTAAAACTGATGGAGGCCCGGACAATGTACCCACAGTGTGCATGTACGGGGATCCAATTCAGAGGGTTGCAGCGTTCAGGTACCTAGGTCACTGCTTGACGGAGAATCTCGTTGATGACAGCGACATTGAAAGAGAGCGCCGAGCGCTTGCAGTGCGAGGAAACATGATTGCGCGCAGATTCTCTCGCTGTAACGCAGCGGTTAAAAAATTATTATTTCAAACTTATAGTCAAAATTTATACACATGTCAAATTTGGTTTAATTATACTCGAAGAGCCTACAGCGCCATCAGAGTGCAGTATAATAATGTGTACCGCACTCTGATGAGGCTGCCGAGATTCTGCAGCGCGTCGAATATGTTTGCCTCAGCAGGTATACCGGACTTCTTTGCGGTAATTCGTGTCAGAATAGCATTGTTTTGGGCTCGATTGCGTGAAAGTAATAATGAGATTCTCCAAATAGTGGGTCAGTACCTGGATGTTGCTTTTTTTAAGCATTGGTTGACTCAGCATACGAGCGAGAATCGCAAATAGGCACATTGTTTTTTATTTTTTATTTTATTTATTTATTATTTTTATTGTTTCTTTTTTTATTTATTATTTTTACTTTGAATGTTATTATTGTTTACTATTTTAAAAAATTGTTTTGTTATTTATGAGTATAATTTATATGGATCGAATGGTCTGAAATAAAGAATTATTATTATTATTATTATTATTATTAAAAGTATTAGAACGGATAGTCTACTTTCAACTCTCCTCACATCTCTCCAAATACAATATTCTCTGTCCGTTTCAATAAGGTTTACGCCCTGGACACAGTACGACTACTGCATTAATTAAAATTTGTGACGATGTAAGACACGGAGTCGACAACCAGCGAGTTAGTGTTGTCGCTCTTTTAGATTCTCCAATGCTTTTAACACTGTGGATTACGATATACTTCTTTCTATCTTCTTGACTGGTTCCGCTCCTATTTATGCGGCCGTAAGTAGTGCATTAGATTAAATGATAAATACTCCTCCCCCTGTACTCTTATAGCAGGTGTACCGCAAGGTGGTATATTATCTCCACTTCTCTTTTCCATCTTTATGAACTCTATCTCTTATTTCCTTACATTACCCTTCCACCTCTATGCTGACGACTTACAAATTTATACAACTACATCACCTGATGATCTCCATAGTGCTATAGCTGCGCTCAACTCCAATCTTAATTCAGTTAGTGCTTGGAGTAAATCATTTGGATTGTCTATAAACGCAAGTAAATCTCAGACTATTATCTTTGGCAGTCGTCAGCAAGTATCGAAAATTCCTTTCTCATCCTTACCTCCGGTATTGTTTGGTGGAACCAAACTAGAATTCCGTAATACTGTCAAAAACTTAGGTCTTATAATGGACAGTACCTTCTCGTGGTCTCCTCATATTTCAGAGGTGAGTCGTAAATTTATTGCTGTATTGTGCCGATTAAGAAGATGGAAAAATCTCCTTCCCATAAAAACCAAAATATCCCTTGCAAAAACTCTTCTCCTTCCCATCCTGGATTACGCCGATGCATGTTATTGTGACCTTCCTCAAATTCTACTGAACAAATTAGATCGTTTGCAAAATATGGCCATCCGATTCATATTTTCATTAAAAAAGTTTGACCATATTTCTGAATATAGAACTCGACTTAAATGGCTATACTGTACACCATCCTTTTCCATCCGTACACTCCTGAATACCTCAAAACAAGATTTAGTTTCCTCGGCTCCAGCCACTCTCTTAGCTTGAGATCGCAGAGTGACAATAAATTAGCATTGCCGTTCAGCCGTACTCAAACCTATGGGGATTCATTTACTGTAAAAGCTGCAACGCTTTGGAATTCACTACCGCGGGACATTCGTGAGGCCACTTCTATTAACATATTTAAACGTCGTGTTAAAAACTACTTCCTGTCATTATAACATTTCTGCTCGTGTATATATGTATGTGTAATATATGTATATTTATGTATAATATATGTATATGTATGTGCGATATATGTATGTATATGTATATATATGTATGTGTATGTATTTATATGTATATGTGTTTGTGTATATTTTATTATTATTATTTATTTATTTTTTGTGTATTTATATATGTAACGTGGTTACATACTTATTTAAGGATGTGTTTGTACACCTACCAAAATCTATATGCCTGTTTCTGTTTTCTATGGTAGGGGTTGTCTGGAAGAGATCACCTATGGTGATAAGGCCGCCTTTACACCACATTTTTGCTTGTAACTGCTTTTTGTATTACATGTTTTTTTTTTCTTTTTATGTAGGTGTAATAAAGTATTAAATAAATTAAATAAATAAATAATACTATTGACCTATTGTCTACAAAATTCTGTTCTGTTATGTTCTACGGTAATGGCGTTACGAGCGTGCCAGTTGAGCACAATTCACTTCGCCAATGTCAATCGTTGTGTGGAGAATAAACGAAGGAGAATGTATGGTGAAAAAAGAAAATAAGCTTTACACAATAATAGAATGCATGTAAAAAAGAGATCCAATAAAAAATCCTTCACCTAAAACAAATTTTACATGTAAGAACTACAGTATATACACATAATACATTGGGTTAGTACTAAATAATAATATTTTACACGCTTGTTAGTTTATAATCTAATATTATTATACTTTATGTATTTACATAGAAATTTACATAGAGGACTAAACACAAACATTAACACACACTGAACATTAAGAGGGCGAGGAACTTTATTGGGAAGAATATTATACAAGGGACGAGTTAACTTAGGACAAGAGAACAGGATGTAAGAAGGAGAGCCATCGTCAAGGCCACATTTACACACCGAATGGTCCCTGACCCTGATCTTAGCCAAATGCACAGGCGTACACGCCTGTCCAAGGCGTAAGCGGCATTTTGTTGATAGAATCCTCGGATCAATATGTTTTTGAGTAAAAAACCACGGTCGCTTTGGAATATTAGGTTGAATTAGGGCATAGTACTTACCTTTAACTGATTTAGAATTATCCCAGAAATTATTCCAGGTCTTATAAAGATGAATATCTGCCAGGGCGAGCAGATCCTGGGCATAGTTATAAAAGTGGTCAAGAGTACCACACTGGATGGCTAATTTGGCACAAGAGTCTGCAGATTCATTCCCACCAATTCCAGAGTGACCTGGAATCCACACGAGAGTAACGTCCAAACCCTTTAGGTGACATGAGTACAATTCTTCACGAATCCTTAAAACAATTGAAGATCTTAATCTACTATGAAAGGGATTTCCCTTCAACGTCATTAAGCAGCTTAACGAGTCCGTAAAAATAACCGTCTGTTTAAAAACATGGGACTGTGTAAGCAAGACTGCTTCTAACAAAGCAACAGCCTCACCTGCAAACACTGACGATTCGGAGGGAAATTTAAATTGTAGAATAATTTTGAATTTTGAGATCAGCAAGCTGCACCAACACAGCTCTCCTTCGAAAGCTTTGAAGCATCTGTGAAGATGAGGATATGATTTAACTATTTTGCACTAACCAGCTCTTGAAATTTGGTGTTGATGCAAGGATCTCCCTTGGTAAGTCCAAGATTTGTGATGACATGCGGAGAATGGACAAGAGCGTTATAAGATGTACGGAACAATGGGTTTGATGGAAAGAAAGACAAGGGGTGAGGGAGGGAGGTTAGTCTAAGGAAGCTATCCAGCAAGTAAGGCAAAGGCTTACCACGAGGAATAAGTTCATATAATTTAGATAACTTAGACTTTAAATGATGGGACAGCTGTAACATTTTACTACCAAATTTATCAGAGAGGAATTGTCGACGAATAGGAAAAGGAGGGTCCACACACTCCACTTGTAGTGCATTGGTAGGAGTAGACTTCATTGCATTTATATTGTATTTTTTAAATATTTTTTATATATGACTTTTTCTGTAGCTACTTTGTTAAAGGGGTCTAAAACGAATAACTCGTAGTCAATACGACTACGGATTATAGCATTGTACAGCAGTTTTTGAGAGTAAGGGTGCGCACCCCACCATACACCAGACACAGCTCTTAAAGCATTAATACCTTTTTCACATTTTTTGCTGATACATTCAGCATGGGCAATTCCGATCACTCTTTTGTCGAAATCAAAATCATGCCTAGAAATTTTACATTTTCTGTAATCCGTATGGGAATATTCTCACTAAATATTTGGAAATTTGGAATATTTCTCTTTTTGGTAAACACTACCACTTGGCACTTATCCACGGATAGCGCCAGGCCATGTCCAGAGAGCCACTGGTTTAGATAGTGCATAGCAGCATTCAGACGATAAGTAATGTCCTCCATTAAATTTGAACTATAATAGAGGACGATGTCGTCAGCTTACTGAAGGATGTTATAAAAGCTATTAACAGACAATTCGAGGTCATGTGTATTTATATTATATAGCAGAATACTAAGAGTTGAACCTTGAGGCAGACCCTTCCAAACAAGTCTGGGAGGTATAGTAAGAAGCGGATATTTCACAGATACCGTTCTACCGGTCAGCAAATTACATATGTAATGAGTCATCCTCGGCGGAATACTCAGCTGATGCAGTTTCTGCCTGAGTACCGGAAGAAGAACATTGTCATATGCTGATGCAACATCCAGAAAAACGCCAACTAAATACTCACCTTTGGCAAAAGCTCGTCGAATGTCTATAGTAAAAACGCTGAGACTATCTGTTTAGTATTAAATTAAAAGGGATTTATTTTGACTAAAAATATTATATTTAAAAAAAACCGCCACTCGCGATAACTTCCTATTTCCATCCTTTTCTAACACGCACACTATACATATTGCGATCCTTGTCGCACTTCTGTAAGGTTGGGATCAATTAAACACGTCTTGTTGGTACCAGGTTCTGATTTATTCTAATCCATACATATACTAATCTAACACTTAGTAATGCCGCAGGCTACCACACTACACCTCCCACGGCATTTAAAGAAAAAAAAAATTACAAAAATTTTTTTTTTCGATAACAATTAGATAACTATTTAAAATCTAAAGTAATATTACTAATATCTTATAATCTAGAAGTTCCTTATTATTTAAGCATTAATAAAATTAAAATATATTTTGGTCATATCTTAGAT
>JAZFAU010001007.1:0-28400 GCA_037178615.1 Dione vanillae
AAATTTTTAAAATATTAAAAAACCGGGTTTTGGCTAATAAAAAGGAAGGTTCAGTATATTTGAATTCATATTTTTTCTTTAAGTATTAGATTTAATTATTATTTTTAAAAAAATTCCCCAGTATTTTTTTCCATATCAAACAAATTTTTTAAATAATTTCAAATATATTAAAAATTTAAAATTAAATTTTTTTTCCCTATTTAGATATAGCTTTCTATTACCCAAAGGCTTTTGGTTTTAAAATTCAAACGGAATTTTTTTTCCATTAGTACGTAAAAAATTTTTTTGTTTTTTTAAATTTGTTAAGTATTTGGGCCCAATTTTTTTACTAACATCACTTATTTTGTCAACAAATTTCTAGATGTTTTGGTTTTTTAGCGAAAAAAAAACTAGTGAGATTGCAACTTTATTTTCCCATCAATGTTTTAATAATTTTTTTTTTAAAATTTTTTTTATGGTATAATCGGGACCCTAAAATTGGGTTATGTTATTACTGCTGGTTAAAATTTATTCGTAATTTGGTGATCAATCGAAGGTATTTTATATATTTTGTAAATGAAATACTGTTATTATGCTCATATTCAATTACATTTATTTCCAAAAAAGGATACTTAGTTTATTTTCTCAAACTTGTTCTTAAGAACCCTAGATTTTTTTACTAAGCATTTTAGGATGATCGGCAGACAATACCGGGGAGAATACGGTACGAGTGTATGACGAATGTTTGAAATTGTTTATTCTACAAAACATATAGAAACATCTCGCGTGCCTTCTGTCAAACTTAAAAATTTGTGTTTTCGACATTTTTATAGCATATAAAGTTGATAAAAATTTTGCGTGCGGATGAATATTGGAAAAAACTTGACGTTGATGTGGATTTTTTATGCTCTGACAAAGGGACAAGCTGAAAAAGGTTAATTACGATCAGAATATGAATAAATGAAAAAACAAACGTAAAATGAATTTAAACAGGAAATAATCTTGTCGTAATTAATTGAGGTTTATAACCTCAATTAATTTTACGACCTTAATTTACGCAGAAGTTTTATATATTTTAATTTCAACAGAATGTGACACAATGTAGAGTAGCGGAAATCAAGCGCAGATAGTATATTTATCTGAATTTTACATTAATTTGACGATGACGATGACGTTCGTTAAGCGGATTGCTCGATTTTACTTAGTCCATAGAAACAAGGATGTATGTGTAACGCAAGCCTTTTACATTTTATCAAAAAATAACGCTTCAGTAATTGGTATTTATACTATGCTATAAAACAAGTACAATGAAATAATTTTCAGCTTCATATGTCATCGCATAGTAGTGCCGTTCTAATTTCCGTCTAAAAGGACATTTTCAAAGACGTAATTTTCTTAAGGTATATTTATTTATTTTTTATTGAAAATATTTCATTATTTCCAAAAAAAGCAATTCGTTAAAAAAGAATAATAACTTTTGTGTAATGGACACAAAATAGATTGATCATTTAAGTTAGATAATTCGAACTCGTTCGACCGCAACAAGGTGATATCCGGGTCCCTTGGGAGACGCCCTTACCTCCGACGACTGCTTTCATGTAGTGTAGTAATACTTGCTTCTTATCAGGTACAGAATACCCTCTTCCCTCTTTTCATTATGTTGCTGTATACGCCAATAGGATTATAGGCGTTAATGAAAAAAAACGAAACAAAAAAGATAATTTATAATGCAATTATAATGATTATAATTTAAAAGACTGAAATTTTTAACTTCTGTTTTTTGTTTTGTGATACAAAAATAACGTCTAACAAAGCCAATATTTTGACTGTTCCTAATATTAATAGAGTAAATTCAAAAAAAAAATATATGCCATGCGCAGGATAAAGCGTAAAGCTAAAAAAATAATAATAATAATAATAATATTATGTAGCACAAATTTCGTGCTTCATAGAAAAATAATATTCTTTAAAATAACAGCAATTTGCCTGTAGTATACAAGAAGTTATAACCTTGTTTAATAAATGATGTTCGCACATACTGTATAGTCATTAATTTAAATTTAAAAATAGTTTTATTTACCCCATATTCGGAATGATATATGTATATGTTCAAGACTTCATCCAAATTCGACGTGCGTGTTGAAAGGCCAGACTCAATGTCTCTATTAAATTTTCAGTGTAAAAAAATGAAATAATTCATTACTTTTAGTGTGAGTTGAACCAACAGTTATAATGTTTACAGCAAGACACTGTCTTATTTACTGTATTAACGTAAATTAAAATTCAAATAATTTTGTTCAAAATAAGAATATAAAATTTATTTTTTTAACATCAAAAACATTACCACTAAAATTAATACCTCAGACCTGAAAAGAACCGCCGCAAAAATAATAAAACGTTGAAATGCGTAATGATTGTAGTATATACTTCATATTATATATAAAAAAGCCTAGCCTATATGTTGCTATCTTACACGTTGCTCTATAGCATCCTTTACATTCCAGAAAGTTCATTTTTTCGAAGATTAGATAACAGATAAATAAACTACAAATTTTACTTAATCTAGTGGTGTTTACTAATTTATAAATAACTATGATATGCTCTTGAAAAAAAACAATTATTTGAAAACCACAAAAAGTTCAATGTTATTTATGTGTACGTCATAAGTTTCATTTAAAGTCTATTGCAACATTTAAATTTGTAAAGTTTAGTTTTACTTGCGTTAGAAAAATATAGCTGTTATTTCTGAAAGAAAAAGAAAACGTTTGGGAGTTCCACGAAAAGAGTATATAAGAAGATATTTTGTGCCTGTAAAGTAATATTTGATATTTAATAACTAATATATATATATATATATATATATATATATATATATATATATATATATATATATATATATATATATATATATATATATATATATATATATATATATATATATATATATATATATATATATATATATATATATATATATATATATATATATATTATATATATATATATATATATATATATATATATATATATTATTTATTTTATTTATTTATTTATTTATTTATTTATTTATGTACCACAGAAAATTACAGAAAATTATATAAATGAAAAATGTGTTCAAAGGGATAACTTATCTCTAACAAGAGATCTCTTCCAGAACCCCTGGATCTAGTGGAGATTATTTGTAATAAATATTTTTGGTGTAGGTACAATATCAATAGTTTTATATTATAAAATTCAAGTAGACTTGACGATAAATGAATATATTACACACTAATTATAAATAAATATACCATTATCCAATCCATATATATATATACACATATACACACATACACACACATATATACATACACACATACATACATATATACATATACATACATATAAAATAAAATAAACTTAAGTGGAAAGAAAGTGTTGCTTAACTCTGATTTTAAACGATCTAATTGTAATATTATTATGGAAAATATTATCTGGAAGAGAGTTCCATAGGCGAGCGGCAACAACGGAAAACGAATTACCATAAGAAGTAGTATTAAAAAATGGTACCTCAAGAGTTTTCGACGCCACACATGCGCGCACTGGTCTTTCACGAGCAGGACAAAATAGAAAACGCTCATGTAGGTAACCAGGGCTACCATGGTTTAATATATTAAAAAGACGCGATAATATGTGCAAGCTCCGGCGAAGTCGGATAGGAAGCCACTTTAACTGACGTCGATATTGAGAAATGTGATCAAATTTGCGCAGACCGTAAATGAAACGAATGCACAAATTTTGAAGTCTATCTAGTTTGTCAAGTAGCTCTTCATTCGCATCAAGATAGCAAACATCAGCGTAGTCCAGGATAGGAAGAAGAAGGGATTGTGCAAGTAAAATTTTTGTTTTGAAAGGAAGGAAATTCTGCAAACGTTTTAGAGAATGCAGAGAGAAATGGACACGTTTACTGACTTCGTTAATCTGAGCTCTCCATGATAAATTGCAATCTATGACTAACCCCAAATTAGTAGCTTGGTCACTATATGCAATTTGAGTTCCATGATAGACAATTGATGGTACAATGTCCCAGTTAATTTTGCTACGTAACTGTCTGGTACCTATTATCATTGCCTTCGACTTCAAGGGATTAACAAGAAGCCCAAAAGATGCAGCCCAGTTCTTAATTTTTAAAAGATCATAATTGATATCATGTACGGTCGTACACAGATCCGATAAGGTGGCGTGTCTATAAAGCTGTAAATCGTCTGCATAGAGATGGTAGTGAGAAAAATAACTTTGGTAATTTCATTAATGAAGATTGAAAACAGAAGAGGGGAAAGTACGCCGCCTTGCGGAACGCCAGCAGAAAGATCAGCCCAGTCCGAGGAAGCCTCAGCAGACTTTACCATCTGCCGACGACCACGAAGATAAGATTGGAACTAATCAATCAAAGGCTGAGCAAAGTTAAGTGAGCGAAGGATACCAAGCAATACATCAAAGTCGACTGAATTAAAGGCGTTGCTAAAATCGAGCAAAATGAGAATAGTAAACTCTCTTTTGTCCATAGCAAAGCGAATGTCTTCAGTGACTTTAAGCAGTGCGGTGGAAGTGCTGTGACCGGAACGGAAACCGGATTGAAAAGGACTAAGGAGATGATTATGTGTTAGGAATTCTGACAGTTGCTTATGCACAACGTCTTCAAGGATTTTTGATAGGATAGGCAAAATAGAGATGGGACGAAATTGTGAAAAAGAAGAGGGATTTGATATTTTGGGTATAGGAATCACATGTGCTAACTTCCAGACTGTTGGAAAGGTATTGGATTCAAAGGAAAAGTTTATAATGTGGGTAATAACAGGGTTTAAAGAGTCAAGGACAGGTATTAACATATCCCGACTAATGTTGTCAAAACCAACCGCCTTGGAAGTGATAGACAGGATGCTTCTCTTGACTTCGCTCTCTGTGACTGTATGAAAATTAAAAGGAATACAATCAGGCGTGATGGCGTTCGCCATCTTTAACAATGTATCAGCCTTCGTAGAGGCTGAGATTGTTAAAGGGGGAGTAGAAAAATGTTTATTTAGAGAATTCAGATCAAATGAATGTTGAGAAGATTTTGAGGGATTACCCACGCCTAAAGATAATAAAAATCTCCACATCTGTGAACTAGTCAGTTTATCGATGGAGGAGTGGATGAAACGGCGTTTAGCATCTCTACACATCCTATTGCAGAGATTTCGCAGTTTTTTGTACGTCGCAATATTGAGGTCAGTAGGATTCCTTTTAGAGACTCTCTTCGCTTTGTCGCGTTTTGCCATAACATTTTTAATAGTTTGGATAAGCCAAGGTGCAGGTAGATGTTTTACCTTAATTATATATATATATATATATATATATATATATATATATATATATATATATATATATATAATATATATATATATATATATATATATATATATATATATATATATATATATATATATATATATATATATATATTAGTTATTAAATATCAAATATTACTTTACAGGCACAAAATATCTTCTTATATACTCTTTTCGTGGAACTCCCAAACGTTTTCTTTTTCTTTCAGAAATAACAGCTATATTTTTCTAACGCAAGTAAAACTAAACTTTACAAATTTAAATGTTGCAATAGACTTTAAATGAAACTTATGACGTACACATAAATAACATTGAACTTTTTGTGGTTTTCAAATAATTGTTTTTTTCAAGAGCATATCATAGTTATTTATAAATTAGTAAACACCACTAGATTAAGTAAAATTTGTAGTTTATTTATCTGTTATCTAATCTTCGAAAAAATGAACTTTCTGGAATGTAAAGGATGCTATAGAGCAACGTGTAAGATAGCAACATATAGGCTAGGCTTTTTTATATATAATATGAAGTATATACTACAATCATTACGCATTTCAACGTTTTATTATTTTTGCGGCGGTTCTTTTCAGGTCTGAGGTATTAATTTTAGTAGTAACGTTTTTGATGTTAAAAAAATAAATTTTATATTCTTATTTTGAACAAAATTATTTGAATTTTAATTTACGTTAATACAGTAAATAAGACAATGTCTTGCTGTAAACATTGATTGATTACTACATGACTATGACTTAAAAAATATTCTAAACGTATTTTATAACTAACCTAAGATTTCTGATAGTATTTTTAGGTTTGCCTTTGATGACTATATTACAAACAACTTGCTTCATACTAACCAAGAGGCGACCAGGACAATTTATTGGTTGGCCTTTTTTGTTTTAAGTTCAATTAAGAATAAATTACATTTGAAAGCTTTACGTTACGTTTAAATATCTATTAATAATTAATGATTTTAGGAAGCTGCTAATCTATATTGAAGCAAATGTATAATGAAATATGTCGCTTACAAAACCCACAGCCATGACGTAGGCCCTGGATAAGTCAGCTACCTGACGTTGCAACCTACTTATGGGGAGAAATTTGATATATTATTTATTATATCAACAGATATGCATAATTGTATACAAGTTTCAAACGCTGTAGTATACTGAATATTGTATCAATATTCGAATAGTTTTTTTGATATAGGTTTATGTATAACCTATAGATAGATTTGAATATTATATTATTTTTGTTTTTATACCTAATCTAATTCGTGGATTCTGTAAAAAAAAGTTTCGTGATTTTCATAATAAATTTGTTGTAAATATCAAATTCTCCAGGCAGCATTTTGTCTCAACTTATAACACAGGCGCTTAAGTGAAAAGTTAGTGGTAACGATACAATGTACGTAGAACACCTGAGCACTGAAATGTGAGATACATTAAATATTTCGACAAGAACATTACTTTCCGTTTTATTTAATAGGTTTTAAAAATAAATATATACAAAATGAATAAAAAAAAATATATTTATACCATTTTTTTTAACTTCACAGACGAAACTGCAGGAAACGTGGGGACCTAGTGTTAAGACACTCCGTTGCTTAGTCCCTGCTTTCTCCATCCCCACTTTCCGCCTTTTTCGAGGCATTGCGTGTAGAGTGGCGGAACTCAACGCCGCGCTATGCCAATTTTCCAGAGCGAAGTAAAATGGAAATAGAAAAATCCATCTTCCCGAGTGGGAATCGAACCCACATACCGTCGCATTTACAGGCAGACACTTACGCCGCAGCTACAGCTACGCCTCTGCGCCACGACGCAATTTTTCAAATTCAACTCGTTCACAATTTTATAGTGCACTTTTGCATTTTTATTTTATATAGTGAAGTGCAGAAGTGTTATTGATTTTTTTGTCCATCAATATGACCATCATGGAGCAGTGAGACAATGTCTAAAAATAATTCTATTTTATGGAAGAAAACAATCAGTTACACAATTCAGAAAAATATTTTTATATTTTAATAATTTTTATTCCAGTAACGTATGGAAAGCTTATTAATTCATTAAAGTCACAACATCAAGCAAAGTTTATAAAGGAAAGAAACAAGATATTGTTCTGCTTTAACTAAGATAGTTAGTGCTTTGGATAAAACAGTCATTAAATAAATATATGGTGTCTACTTTGATCTCTGCGACATGCAAAGAGCAACTATTCGGTGAAAATGGTTAACAGCGAACCCACTCAATACTATATTTATTTAATATTTAAATTAAATTAAGCTTGTGTTCAGTATCGTAGCGATTTAAATTTAAAGAATTATAGCCTTTAAAACTATGTCTATCTTTTTCTATATATAAAGTGTCTAAATAAACGACATATTCAATTTCTCTTATGCAACATTTATATAAATATTTTTACTATCCTAAAGGATACTTTTAAAATATTTGAAATCTTTATATAACATTTTTTAAATTTTTTTTTACATCAAAACAAATGTTATATCTGATGAGATGCTATAGATACATTATGTAGCTATCATTATAAATGGATATAGATAATTAATGCTTAATTATTTTATTATGAATATTCAGTGGTGTCGCGTAAATTTGAAATCTGTCAATGTAAATATTCACTGATTTTTAATTATAATGTAAGTTCACAGATATTTACGTTAATTATCTTTATTGTAGCGTTGTAAAGTAGGTCATAATATATGTTATAATTTTTATGTATTCACTTCTAGGTAGATCACAGACAGAGACCATTATTAAACTTATTCGTTTTGTACAAAATGGATATGAGCACCAATTTTAGTTTGTTGATCCTTATTAGTTGTATTTCTCAAATCTAGTTTTACGAACATTGAGGGAAAGTGAGAACTTAAGGTGAATATAAAAGATAAAATCTCAAATATGATAATTAATAAATTGTAACCACATTACATTACAAATATATATTTGTAGTTCGTTGAATTGTATGCAAAATGAGTATGCAATGCATATATATATATATATATATATATATATATATATATATATATATATATATATATATATATATATATATATATATATATATATATATATATATATATATATATATATATATATATATATATATATATGTATATATATATATATATATATATGTATATATATATATATATATATATATATATTATATATATAT
This sequence comes from Dione vanillae, assembly GCA_037178615.1. NCBI lineage: Eukaryota > Metazoa > Arthropoda > Insecta > Lepidoptera > Nymphalidae > Dione > Dione vanillae. The sequence continues at coordinate 8,532 of JAZFAU010001007.1, forward strand.
ATATATATATATATATATATATATAATATATATATATATATATATATATATATATATATATATATATATATATATATATATATATATATATATATATGTATATATATATATATATATATATATATATATATATATATATATATATATATATATATATATATATATATATATATATATATATATATATATATATATATATATATATATATATATATATATATATATATACAGTTACACAATTCAGAAAAATATTCTTATATTTAATAATTTTTATTCCAGTATCGTATGGAAAGCATATTAATTCATTAAAGTCACAACATCAAGCAAAGTTTATAAAGGAAAGAAACAAGATATTGTTCTGCTTTAACTAAGATAGTTAGTGCTTTGGATAAACCAGTCATTAAATAAATATATGGTGTCTACTTTGATCTCTGCGACATGCAAAGAGCAACTATTCGGTGAAAATGGTTATCAGCGAACCTACTCTATACTATATTTATTTAATATTTAAATTAATTTAAGCTTGTGTTCAGTATCGTAGCGATTTAAATTTAAAGAATTATAGCCTTTAAAACTATGTCTATCTTTTACTATATATAAAGTGTCTAAATAAACGACATATTCAATTTCTCTTATGCAACATTTATACAAATATTTATATTATCCTAAAGGATACTTTTTTAAAATATGAGAAATCTTTATATAACATTCTTTTTAAATTATTTTTTACATCAAACCAAATGTTATATCTGATGAGATGCTATAGATACATTATGTAGCTATCATTATAAATGGATATAGATAATTAATGCTTAATTATTTTATTATGAATATTCAGTGGTGTCGCGTAAATTTGAAATCTGTCATTGCAAATATTCACAGATTTTTAATTATAATGTAAATTCACAGAAATTTTCGTAATGATCTTTATTGTAGCTTTGCAAAGTAGGTCATAATATATATTTTTAGCCAAATTTAGTTTGTCGATCCTTATAAGTTGTATTTCGCTAATCTAGTTTTACGAAAATTGAGGGAAAGTGTATATAAGGGATAAAATCTTAAATATGATAATTTATAAGTTGTACTAGTATATATATATATATATATATATATATATATATATATATATATATATATATATATATATATATATATATATATATATATATATATATATATATATATATATATATATATATATATATATATATATATATATATATATATATATATATATATATATATATATATATATATATATATATATATATATATATATATATATATATATATATATATATATATATATATATATATATATATATAATATATATATATATATATATATATATATATATATATATATATATATATATATAGCGAAATGTCTACAATTTTTAAATAGGTACCTACGGAACATCCATGGAAGTATATGAATATTGAGTGCCTATTTTCTACTCGTAATATAATCTACTACATTGTACTTTACAAGGAGTAAAATTATTCGTTATTCAGAAAGTAACATTTTTCGTCTGCTAGTAATGCGACAGTTTCTGGATTCGATTCTCACTAGGAGGAGATGGATTTTTCTATTTCCATTTTCTTCGCTCTGGCAACTAGGCAAAGCGCGGCGTTGAGTTCCGCCATACAAAACACAATGTCTCGAAAAAAGGCGGAAAGCGGGGACGGAGAAAGCAGGGACTAAGCAACGGAGTGTCATAACACTAGGTCCCTAAGGTTCTTGCAGTTCCTTCTACCTACCCTGTCACGTGCGGGATAAAGCGTGAAGCTAAAAAAAATTGATTGCTACATTAATTAACGAACTAAGACTTACCCAAAATAAATGTGTTTTATATATAATTAAAACGACCCATTTAGACATATTTCTCACATTTGTCTCGCACATTATACAAATCGTAACAGCGAAATAGCTGCAATGGTAATTCCGTTAATTTCTACACGCATGTACACGTAAATATTTCAATATATGATTATGATTGTGGGTTCAGATATAACGAAGTTAACTAACATATAAATTTGGAAAATATAAGGAGATACGTAGGATCTTTCTACATATTAGGAAATATTGTTATCATTATGTATAGACTATCTGTATATTTTGAATATAAATAAATAATATAGCAAGATTTTGAGACATTTTTTTGCTAGGCATATCTCAACATTTATTTCCCACAAGACAGATTGATTGGTAGAGAAAGCTTTGTAGCGTTATGCTTGCCTTTTGTGCTAATAAGCTTGCTTATCTGCCGCAAGCCGAAGCACTACATGACGCTTCGTACTTTTTAAGGAAAGGGTATCCTCTTTCCTCCCTTAACTAAGATGACAACTAAGATACAACCATCATTATCCACGTCGATCAGATCACGATCCATCACCACAGAAAAAAAAAACAAATATTACAGACACAATATACTGTTTTAGGTTTTTAATTTCCTGCAACTTCAAGTAATTTTTTTAGAAATAACTTTCAAAACAAATCTTCATTTATATGTAACGTTCGAGTTTACATTTTTTAAGTTATTTTTATACTTTATAATATAATTTGCTGTATTCACAATTATGCGTATTTGACAATATGGAGTAGTGTAATATTGAATATGAAAATCGTCATGTAGATATAGTCGTTGATTCATTCAGGATCAATCCTTTCATGGTAAATATCTAAAACAGCTTCAACTAATTGCCAAATTACAAATCTTTAACTATAACTCGACAGCATATACTATAGAAAAGGTTTTAAAATATTTAATAGCAAAATTTAAAACACTAAGTAAAAATATTTAACTAAATAAATATATTTAATATCCAAAAATATAACAGTTCTAAGAGGAGTATGAGAGTAAAAAAGCAAAAGCGTTATTCATTTGAAAAATTATAGAAAAATTAGGATATAAACAATTTGAGCCATATTTATTTGATATATAGTAAATGAAATAAATAGTTAAATAAAAAATCTTAGAGAGAACATACATTTATAACTGGAATAATCGAGGCAGGTAAGATAAGCGCATGCAGCGCAATTATATATACACCATGATTTTTTAATATTAAGAAGAATACATCGTATCAAATGAAAATAAAGGCATGAAATCTTTAGTGAGGTATGTAAATATATTATAGTAATCATTTACGACTTTAGAAATGTTCTTGTACATAATTAATATTACAAACGAATCTGATTTATAGTTGATTTTTTACATTACAAAAGTAATTGATGTACGTTGTTTAATAAATAGTCCTATAAGGAAGGAATACAAGATTGCTATTTGTTATTTTAGCAAAAATAACTATCAATATGCCAGATACATTTTAGGTAAAAAAATATAACGTTTACAAGTTTTAGCTAAAGCATATAAAATTAGACTTCATTTTTAAATTAAACTTTTCAAATGAAATGATATTTTCAACGTACGCTAATTTTACTGTACTCATTAAAAAAATATAGTAGAATAACGCCTTAACTTAATCATTTGAAATACTAGAGTATTATTTTCTATATGGGACGTTTATAACGTACGTATGCTTAGATTCAGCTTATGGCGATTTAAAGTAGACGTGGGATATATTTGTTCCAATATTTACACTTTAATATCATTCCTAAATGTAAATCAAATAAAGGGATTTCTCTTGTGCAAAGAGTAACGTAAAATCGTAGAAGAAATTAAGTATTGTGCTGTTGCAAAGTTGCAGCATTCATTATTGATACTAATATTTTAAATGTGTATTATACATTACACTGATTTTTTTTTATATTTTTTAAATAAATTAATAAATTCGATTATTATGTATTTATTACAAATTTACGTAAAATGTGACAGGTTTTTTAAAATTAGATTGTAAGAAATACGTTATAAAATTACTGTAACGCAATATAATGTTGTAGTTTAATATCAACATTTAAATAAAATTAGGGTTCGTTGATAGGAAAATTCATTAATAATGTTCCTCTTTTCGCTCGCTTCGTGCTCATTAAGCCTGAGTTTGCATAATTATTTTTAGGCCTTTAACTCAGGTTAATTCAAATATTTACAAAATTCAACGCCAGCTCCTGTAGAGAAAGGAAGCAACCATCCAAATATTTTTTATTGAGTTTCTAAGAACATTATACATTTTTATGAATACTTGCTTTTTTTAAAGCAGGATCAAATAAAAGCGTACATTTAATTTTAATATCAGTAGCAAAGAAATGTAATAATATAAACAGTATCTACGTAGTGGTTTCTTTAAATGCTGTGACTTACCGTTACACTGTATAAAGATCTCTATTATTGAAATACGCCTTCTCAGTGTGCAATATTTTCTTCGAGTTATGCGATTAACGCCGCTTAAAATGGAAATTAATTCACTATTTTTGAAGAGTAAAAATGTTACATTTTTATTTATTCAAAGAAAGAGATGCTGTTTATCTCAAATAACTGCTGCTGTGTCAGAGGAACTTTTATTTTTTTTTTCTAGAAAAATTTACTAAATTTTCTATGGATAAAAAATTTTTAAACACAGTAACACACAAGACTAATAGTAAAATATATTATTATCAATTTAACAAGCATATTCATATAATTATAATTTAAATTTTTTGTTTTTGTTTAATATACGATTTTATTAATCTTACGATTTCTGACATTATTAATGATAGATTTGCTTAATGCATGCACACATTAAATTTATGTTGTAATAGCTTAAACCTTAATAACACAATTTCTATCAATAACAATTAAATGATAACATCAACAAAAAATGCATAAATATAAATGAATTTTAAGTGATTTTCTATTTAATTTTTCAAGGTACTTATTTACACGTTACCTACAGATATATAAAATTTTTTTTTATGTCTACATGTTTTCCTGTTCATAAGACTAGTCTTCTAAGGAAGGAAGGGCTGAGTGAACCTATTTCTGTAATTCCGATTCCGGTGAATTCGTACACTTTGCAAAGCATATCAAATACCCCAGGCAACAATAAGCAAATCAAAAGCGCTTTACAATTAACTATAAACACAACTACTCATTTCATGTTATTATGAAACCGCTAATAGTCAGCCCTTTGCTAGCAGTCACAATAGACTGGATAGGTTACAAAACGTGGATATATAAATTATTTGTATTTCTTATTGCTCACGAAAATACAATTGAGAAATATAAAAAATAAATATCACAATAAAAACATATTGCATATTGCCGATTTTTTACTTCTACACTAACGTTCGTAAAATAAATAAATTTTCATTTAAATTAAGTAAAACATTGATCACAACCAAAACTTATCTAACTAGATTGTCAAACTTTTTTTCGCTGTCTTTTATTTCTGATTCAAATAAACTTATTATATAAATATTTCTCATTTATAGTTTATGAAAAAAGTATCAGCATTACAAGAAACCTCTCAGTATAAATTGTTGACGATGTGAATCGAAGTGCTGAATCCTTATTTACGTAGACAGTCGAGATGATTGAAATGATTTATTGTACGCGATGGAGTTATAGCTATTGTAAATAACACGTTCAACATTTGAATCACGTAACACTGATGAGATTTATGTTTGGCTAATGTTTGTTCTCTGGAATACTTGAAATTTCATTTCATTAATATATTTCAAATTATATTAAGCTGAGAGAATGGTTGCTGAAAGACAATTTAATTTACATTAGATCTCGATTTCTTCATAGTTTAAAATAACGCTTCTATAATACGAGGATCAAACTGAAAGTTCTTAGAAAATCAAAAACTAAGCATTCTAGCAAGTTATTAGTTTATTATAACTTTTCAAAATAGCTTCCATTTACGTCAATACATCGCTGCATTCGATGGAACCATTGAGAAAGCACCTTGCCCACTCGGCCTTAGGGGTCTCTTCAACGGCGTTTTGAAACACAGTCACTGCTTCTTCGGCGTCCATAAAATTGTTTTCTTTTTTTTTTTTAGCTTCACGCTTTTATCCCGCACATGGTAGGGTAGGCAGAGGGAACTGCAGGAACCATACGAACCTAGTGTTAAGACACTCCGTTACTTAGTCCCTGCTTACTCCGTCTCCGCTTTCCGCCATTTTCGAGGCATTGCGTGTTGAGTGGCGGAACTCAACACCGCGCTTTGCCTTAGATGCCAGAGCGAAGAAAATGGAAATAGAAAAATCCATCTTCCCCGACTGGGAAACGAACCCAGTAACAGTCGCGTTATAGGCAGACGTTGCGCCTCTGCGCCACGACGGTTCTCAAAATGTTTTCCTTGAAATTTTTCTTTTATTTTCGGGAATAAATAAAAATCGCAGGGTGCAAGGTCGGGGCTATACGGCGGGTGACCCAGTAATTCCACGTCTAAGGTCGCTAAATAGTCGATCGTTTGCCTGGCGGTGTGCGACGAGGCATTGTCGTGATGAAGGAGGATCCTGCTGCGAGGTCGTTTCTCTCGAACTTTTTCCAAGACAAGTGGCAAACAGTTGTTAGTGTACCACTCTGCATTAACCGTTTTCTGATCCTCTAAGACAACTGTCGCGTAATGACCTGTCTTTCCGAAAAACGAGGCCACCATCTTTTTTCCAACACTTCGACCTCTCTTCACTTTAGTTGGCAACTCTTCGGAAGGAAACCCCACTGAGCAGACTGTCTTTTGGTTTCCGGATCATATCAGTAAATCCAGCTTTCGTCACCCGTTAGTATATCGAACACAGCATTTGAGTCACCTCCGTTAAATTTTTGATCATTTCTCGGCACCAATCAACACGGCGGAGTTTTTTGAGACTCGGTCAAATTATGCGGTATCCAGCGGGCACAAAGCTTCCTGACCGCTAAATGTTCATGGAGGATTTTGTGGCACTTGACTCATACCTATGCCTAGACTTCTCCGAATCTGCTGATAGGTCACTCTTTTGTCAGTCTCTATCATACGCCGCACAACACTGATATTATCTTCAGTCGTCGCTGTAGAAGGCCGTCCCTCACGCAAATCATCGGTGAGATTAGTTCGATCACGTTTGAATTCATTAAACAGTTGTAAACTGTGGCACGAGATTGAAGTCTATCATAACTTTCTTGTTGCTTATATGACATCGAAAATCATAAAAATCATTGCACGAAAATTTTCTCGGCTTAAATTCATTCTGACGTGCACAGTCAATTTTCAATTTGCCACCAAATCGTAAAACAAATGACAAATGAATGAAATGTATACTCAATAATATTGAGTATACATTTCAATGAAATGTATACTAAATAATATTGAGTATAGATTTCATTCATTTGTCATTTGTTTTACGATTTGGTGGCAAATTGAAAATTGACTGTGCACGTCAGAATGAATTTAAGCCGAGAAAATTTTCGTGCAATGATTTTTTATGATTTTCGATGTCATATAAGTCAACAAGAAAGTTATGATAGATTTCAATCTCGTGCCACAGTTTACAACTGTTTAATGAATTCAACGTGATCGAACTAATCTCACCGATGATTTGCGTGAGGGACGGCCTTCTACAGCGACGACTGAAGATAATATCAGTGTTGTGGCGGCGTATGATAGAGACTGACAAAAGAGTGACCTATCAGCAGATTCGGAGAAGTCCTAGGCATAGGTATGAGTCAAGTGCACAAAATCCTCCATGAACATTTAGCGGTCAGGAAGCTTGTGCCCGCTGGATACCGCATAATTTGACCGAGGCTCAAAACTCCGCCGTGTTGATTGGTGCCGAGAAATGATCAAAATTTAACGGAGGTGACTCAAATGCTGTGTTCGATATACTAACGGGTGACGAAAGCTGGATTTACTGATATGATCCGGAAACCAAAAGACAGTCTGCTCAGTGGGTGTTTCCTTCCGAAGAGTTGCCAACTAAAGTGAAGAGAGGTCGAAGTGTTGGAAAAAAGATGGTGGCCTCGTTTTTCGGAAAGACAGGTCATTACGCGACAGTTGTCTTAGAGGATCAGAAAACGGTTAATGCAGAGTGGTACACTAACAACTGTTTGCCACTTGTCTTGGAAAAAGTTCGAGAGAAACGACCTCGCAGCAGGATCCTCCTTCATCACGACAATGCCTCGTCGCACACCGCCAGGCAAACGATCGACTATTTAGCGACCTTAGACGTGGAATTACTGGGTCACCCGCCGTATAGCCCGACCTTGCACCCTGCGATTTTTATTTATTCCCGAAAATAAAAGAAAAATTTCAAGGAAACATTTTGAAAACCGTCCGTGGCGCAGAGGCGCAACGTCTGCCTATAACGCGACTGTTACTGGGTTCGTTTCCCAGTCGGGGAAGATGGATTTTTCTATTTCCATTTTCTTCGCTCTGGCATCTAAGGCAAAGCGCGGTGTTGAGTTCCGCCACTCAACACGCAATGCCTCGAAATGGCGGAAAGCGGAGACGGAGTAAGCAGGGACTAAGTAACGGAGTGTCTTAACACTAGGTTCGTATGGTTCCTGCAGTTCCCTCTGCCTACCCTACCATGTGCGGATAAAAGCGTGAAGCTAAAAAAAAAAAAGAAAACATTTTATGGACGCCGAAGAAGCAGTGCTGTGTTTCAAACGCCGTGTGAAGAGACCCCTAAGGCCGAGTGGGCAAGGTGCTTTTCTCAATGGTTCCATCGAATGCAGCGATGTATTGACGTAAATGGAAAGCTATTTTGAAAAGTTATAATAAAACTAATAACTGCTAGAATGCTTAGTTTTTGATTTTCTAAGAACTTTCAGTTTGATCCTCGTATTATAGAAGCGTTATTTAAAATATGAAGAAATCGAGATCTAATGTAAATTAAATTGTCTTTCAGCAACCATTCTCTCAGCTTAATATAATTTGAAATATATTAATGGAAATGAAATTTCAAGTATTCCAGAGAACAAAACATTAGCCAAACATAAATCTCATCAGTGTTACGTGATTCAATGTTGAACGTGTTATTTACAATAAGCTATAACTCCATCGCGTACAATAAATCATTTCAATCATCTCGACTGTCTACGTAAATAAGGATTCAGCACTTCGATTCACATCGTCAACATTTATACTGAGAGGTTTCTTTGTAATGCTGATACTTTTTTTCATAAACTATAAATGAGAAATATTTATATAATAAGTTTATTTGAATCAGAAATAAAAGACAGCGAAAAAAAGTTTGACAATCTAGTTAGATAAGTTTTGGTTGTGATCAATGTTTTTACTTAATTTAAATGAAAATTTATTTATTTTACGAACGTTAGTGTAGAAGTAAAAAATCGGCAATATGCAACTATGTTTTTATTGTGATATTTATTTTTATATTTCTCAATTGTATTTTTCCGTGAGCAATAAGAAATACAAATAATTTTATATATCCACGTTTTGTAACCTATCCAGTCTATTGTGACTGCTAGCAAAGGGCTGACTATTAGCGGTTTCATAATAACATGAAATGAGTAGTTGTGTTTATAGTTAATTGTAAAGCGCTTTTGATTTGCTTATTGTTGCCTGGGGTATTTGATATGCTTTGCAAAGTGTACGAATTCACCGGAATCGGAATTACAGAAATAGGTTCACTCAGCCCTTCCTTCCTTAGAAGACTAGTCTTATGAACAGGAAAACATGTAGACATAAAAAAAAAATTTATATATCTGTAGGTAACGTGTAAATAAGTACCTTGAAAAATTAAATAGAAAATCACTTAAAATTCATTTATATTTATGCATTTTTTGTTGATGTTATCATTTAATTGTTATTGATAGAAATTGTGTTATTAAGGTTTAAGCTATTACAACATAAATTTAATGTGTGCATGCATTAAGCAAATCTATCATTAATAATGTCAGAAATCGTAAGATTAATAAATCGTATATTAAACAAAAACAAAAAATTTAAATTATAATTATATGAATATGCTTGTTAAATTGATAATAATATATTTTACTATTAGTCTTGTGTGTTACTGTGTTTAAAATTTTTTATCCATAGAAATTTATTAAATTTTTTCTAGAAAAAAAAATAAAAGTTCCTCTGACACAGCAGCAGTTATTTGAGATAAACAGCATCTCTTTCTTTGAATAAATAAAAATGTAACATTTTTTACTCTCAAAAATAGTGAATTAATTTCCATTTTAAGCGGCGTTAATCGCATAACTCGAAGAAAATATTGCACACTGAGAAGGCGTATTTCAATAATAGAGATCTTTATACAGTGTAACGGTAAGTCACAGCATTTAAAGAAACCACTACGTAGATGCTGTTTAGTTATTACATTTCTTGCTACTGATATTAAAATTAAATTTACGCTTTTATTGATCCTGCTTTAAAAAAAGCAAGTATTCATAAAAATGTATAATGTTCTTAGAAACTCAATAAAAATATTTGGATGGTTGCTTCCTTTCTCTACAGGAGCTGGCGTGAATTTTGTAAATATTTGAATTAACCTGAGTTAAAGGCCTAAAAATAATTATGCAAACTCAGGCTTAATGAGCACGAAGCGAGCGAAAAGAGGAACATTATTAATGAATTTTCCTATCAACGAACCCTAATTTTATTTAAATGTTGATATTAAACTACAACATTATATTGCGTTACAGTAATTTTATAACGTATTTCTTACAATCTAATTTAAAAAACCTGTCACATTTTACGTAATTGTAATAATACATAATAATCGAATTTATTAATTATTTAAAAAATATAAAAAAAAATCAGTGTAATGTATAATACACATTTAAAATATTAGTAATCAATAATGAATGCTGCAACTTTGCAACAGCACAATACTTAATTTCTTCTACGATTTTACGTTACTCTTTGCACAAGAGAAATCCCTTTATCCATTTCATTCATTTGTCATTTGTTTTATTTTAAGTTGCCAGTTCTAAAAACTTTCAGTTTGACCCTCGTAGATCTGCTATCTTGTTTAGAAGAGATTTTTTTGAAATTAACTTAATCTTATAAATAAAATGATGTTTAATGATGGAATACCAATTATAGATCTTGCTATATAAGTTCAATCTGTACACTTACTCAAAACGTAGTAGTGTATAAACACTAAATCACAATAATAGGTCTGACCAATTATGATTATTATTCTTATTGTTTTTTGAAGTGTCCTGCGCAATGTATCAAAAACGACAAAACAAAAATTGCCTTTGTTGCGTCTCAATTACGTTATGTTATTAAGACAAGGAAAATGTCGTTTCGAACGTCTACGATGTGACTGCAAAAGACGTGGAACTTGGAGAGAACTAGGAAATGAGTTAACTGTTTTCTGTGAGTGGCGGAGCTTAAGGTCGTGCTTTGCCTAGCTGTCAGAGCGAAGAAAATGAAATAGATAAAACCATCTTCCTCCTCTTTCCTCGAATCGGACCCACAAACCGTCGCATTTACATGCAGGTGCTAGGGTATTAATATTATTCATTATTCAGTATTTATACTTTTATATTGTATTATAGCACAAAATCAGTAACTATCTCTGAATATTTTAGTGAAGTACTAAGCGATTTTGTTAAATGCCTGTGAAAGGGATGACGTTTGTGAAGTGATCACAATAGGTTTAGGGAAACCTGGCTGAGTTTGTTGTGGTCTCTTCTCACCCAGGCCGCGCTTGGAACCCTGGTAACTTTAGTTTTAAGTCGGCGGAGGGGCTCAATTCGATATTTATTATCAAATTGGGCTCCTCTGACACTCCTCCGTTCGCTCTATCTGACGTACACAAGTGATCATCTTATTGATTCTAAGTGGAAAATAAATAATAAAATAAATATTGAAAATAAATGAAGACTCGAGTTAATGTACTTTTATTTTTAAATGCAAATGTACATAACACGTTTTTAGTATCTCTAATAGATTTATTGGTACTCTGCTTAGACACTACTGTCATCGTTCAAATGCAGATTTTAAGCTGAGAATTTAAGCCATATATATAAGATAAGATAAGATGAGAATTTAAGCCATATATATTTTAGCGTTTGTACCCTTTCAGCTTTTTCTTTAACATGTAATATTTATTTTAACAAAAGCGAAAATTCTTATACATAAGCTTATACATACATATTTACATACATATATTACACAGTAAGTAATATTAAATATATAAAATTATATTCGATAAAATAAAACGATTTTAAAGTTCAGTAAAAAAAAAATCAAATAAAAATAAATTCTTTCAAACCTAACATAAAATAAATAACAAATATTAAATAAATAATAACTTATCGAAAGAAAAATTGTATGATGCATTTAAAAAAATATATTATGTCAATTTAATACAACCGTTTCATAAAGAGGAATTTCGTAAAATGTTCCATATGTGTAAATAACTATTACTATTATAAATTCGAGATAAGACAGCATAAAAAATAATAAAAATATTACTTTATTAGTTTAAAGTGAAAATGGTTGAAGTAAGTGAAATTATACGCCTTAAATGTCTTACTACTTTGTACAAAACTTCAAGCGGAAATGGAAATGAAGTCTGTTTGAATGAAATATGCGTCGTCTTCGTCGAATTTCGTCGAATTATTTACGTTTCCAGTTGTAATTGTAAAAGGACAGTTTATCATTAATAAAACTAGCAGAACCGTACTTATGTATTTTTAAGAAGTATGAAAGCTGTTTCAAAAAAAGGTCTGATATGCTTGTAGATAATGCCATCATTGAAAACGACGGATTATATAAGAAAACAAATTTTATTAATGTTTTATTTTGAGTTATTCGTCTTAACTAATGGACATACTAACTGACATAGAGACAGTAGAACGGACATGTAGAGTTTCGTTTTAGGTTTTTCTAGGTAAGTTTAAATTTTGTTCCACTCCTACAAATATAAGAAATATATAAAAATATAAAAATTAATAGATTGAAAATTGTTAAGAAACTGACTACTCCTATTTGCGAGTAAAATGTATGCTTAATAAATCCTATCATTAATCTTCTTGTGTTCAAGCCAAAGGAAGTGATTAATGAAATTTGAAGTAATGCACATTGATATAACATATAAAATAATTTACGTTACTTACCTGGTCTAATTGTGACATGAAAACGAGCTTATGAAAAATATACTTTGTTTTTGTACGTTTACCTATATAATAATTATATTTTTAGGTAGCTTAAAATCATTAGAGTTACTCTCTGATTTTAAATTTATTTTATTATTAAAATTTTACAGATTTATTAATTAGTTTAAGTAACCCATAGTAATTCTTTCTGGATTGATATATTTGTTAAAATTTATTTAACAGTTATTGAAATTTCAGTACGCTACAATAGCAATGAAACTATTAAGATTATAATCAATATTTAGCTTTTAATCTAGTTGTAATTTGTAGTACCGGTGCTGAACACTTACAGCCATATTAATAGTACCACTATCTCATGTGCAATCTTCAACATTTTTAAACTTCCTTTGTACAGCAATATTATACAGCGACTTTTTTTAAAAAGATGACATGAAATAATCAATTTCTACAGTTGTTTTTCTAATCTTTGTATTTTTGATTTTAATAACAAACTTAAACTGTAGCAGATTGAATAAAAATTACGACCATTTTAACTAAACGTCCTATGATATTAATATAATATAAGAAAATAATTGTAGGCACAATATTTAAGAAATTATAGTGTGTATATATAAGTAACTCTGGAGGCTGTGCCTAGTAAAATATTTATGCAAAATTGCCGAATGTTTTCAATTCCTCGCAGATATCGGTATTATATAATAAGATAATATCTAATAATAGTTGTTCTAAAGCTATTGTCTACGTTTGTATACTCATTAGATCACTACTTCACACATAATTTGATTATTATTATTCAACAATTACAGAGTTTTTAATGCTCATTCGGATGGACCATTTTTCTTTTTCAATACAAGAATTAAAAACAACTATGAAACGTGATTATGTTGTATTTATTAGTAATAAATGTATAATTCGCCAGGTTTATTTGATTACATTTTATGAAAACGTTTTAAAATATTGTAAAGCAAATAATAAAGTAGCATAATATCAAACCTTTAATTAAAGTAAGAGTGCAATGATAAGAAATCTTATTTATAATGCAATTCGCTCGTATTGCGCTCATTGGCCTGAGTTTGTATAATACTGTGTAGATCTTTAACTCAGCCTAATTAAAATATTTACAAGATTCAACACCTGTAATTGCAGTTAAAGGAAAAAACATCTAAATAATTCTTATTGAGTTTCTTACTAAGACCTTTTTAAGAATGTTTTTGTCAATAAGAATATAGCAAGATCAAATAAAAGCGTAATCAAATGAAAGTAAGTGTGTAATTTAAATATCAATAGCAAAAAAATACAAGTACGTACATAGCTTTAAGTCCATAAATTATTTGTTTTGAAATAAGTGACTTAAATATTTTACCGCAAGACTATATAAATCTTTGTTCAGTGATACGTACACTGACACGTGTATTTAAGCCAAGTGAATAGTGTGAAAGCTGAGACAAGAAAGTAATATTGAAATACGTAGTGCCTTCTCTGTAAACAACTGAGAGTATATTCTCTTTGGGTCAGCGATTAATCCCGTTTTAAATGGATATTTTCATAGATTATAAGTGAAGAGAAAAATCTCTAATTTTTTATTCGTACAAAGAAAAATGCTGTTTACCTCGAGTGACGGATGCTGTGTCAAAAGAAATATTATAATTTATATCTTCTTTTCTAGGAGATGGTTAGATTTTCTAAAAAGAAAAATAGCACAACACATATTTTAAATACTGCATAGAATAATAAAATATTATACAAAGTTACCGATAGAATTACTATATACAAGTTTATATAGAAAAAGAATATATACGAGTAGGTATGTACATGCTATGTAAGTGTGTAAGTACATACTATGCTATGTACATACTATGGCATATGTATAGCCTAATAATATATATATAGTTTATAATGAAGCTAATATCATATATCATGACACATTGAATAACTATGCGCAAATGTTACTTAATTTCATGGTAGTCCAATTAAGTGCATTTAATAAAATTTGTGTCGTCAATTAAGCAGTGAAAATTTTACAGCTAAATTTCGATGTCTGTGTAACGCATACGTTGTATGCTATTTGTGTTTCATATGTATTTATTATAATTGTATGTAACAGTTGAAAATGTGAACTAATATACGAGGGGAAATGAATAATAAAAATATAATATATATATATATTTAAAATATATATAATAAAATATATATATATAATTTTATAAAATTAATTAATTTTAATTATATTAAAAAATTTTTTAAATTTTAAATTTTTTAATATTATATAATTAAAATTTTAATTAAAAAACTTTAAAATTTTTCCCTTTAAAAATTAAAAGAATCCCAAATTTCTAATTTCAAATTTTCCAAAATTAAAAATTTTTTTTTAAATATTTAATGTAAAAAAAATACGATTAAAAGTAAATTGCTCGTATTTCCCATCAAATAAATGGGAAACAACCAAATTTTATTTTAGAGGCAAATGAAGGAAATTTAGCCCGCCTATAAAATTTAAACAAACATTCTAGTTTTTTTATGCATTGCATTCATTTCCCTATAAAATAGAAATTATGAGGATTTTTCACTTTTTTTTAATTAAATTTTTATTTGTAATAGGTTAATTTTTAAATGCCCTTTTTTTAAAATTTTAAAAAGATTTGCAATAGCTTTATTTTTTTAAAAAGAAAAAATTAAACCCTATTTAAATATTAAGTAAAATATTTAAAAGGAAATTTAATTTTTTTACAAAAATTTTATTTTGTACCAGTATTTAACTTTTGCTTCTAAATGAACTTTCAAAAAATTTTATAGTATAAGAGAAGTACTTCTGGGGGATATTTACTTATACTTTTTATGTTTCAGTTTTAACCCTAATACTACTATTTTAATGTAAAATTTTTTTCACAAAGTATCTTATGTTTTTTTCTCACAGTTTGTAAATCTTTGATATAAGTAAAGGCTTGCCTAAGTAAAGAATCCGTTTTCCTGAAATATGGCACCGTCATTTTTTGAAAAACTTGTGTTCTCATATTTAATCTAGAAAATAACTCTTATTTTGTCTTTCAGGTAACACGTTTAAAAAATACGCGTATGTATATGTTTTAAAACTATGTAATTATTTAAAATTTTTAATTTATTTTTGAAAATTTTTACAAAAAACGTCAGATGTATCTAGATTAAATATAAGACCACAAGTTATTCTAAAAAGAGGGGTGTCAGTAGTCAGTAGTAGATTTAAAATTCTTTAAAGAAAAATCATAAATTTTTGTGTGTCAAAGAAAAAAATAAAGACGGAAAAAAAATGCTCGACATCGACGACAGGTAGAGTCAGATGACAAAAAAAGTAAACGGCTATGGCTTTAGCATTTTCATTTTCATAGTTATTTGCTTTTTTCCGCTCGTAGTGGAGTGGCAAGGAAACTACAAGGGCTTTGGAACCTAATATTCAGAACCTAATGGAATTAAATGCTACGATTATGTACTCTCCAGAATGAAAAAAATTTAAAATTGAAGAAATAAAATTTCCACGAGTATAAAACCCACAAATCATCTTGCTTACAGGCAGATGCTGTACCCTGCCCCAAAGGCCAATAACGACAACGTGTAAAATTTTATATAAAAAGTTGGAATTTTTCTTAAAAGGTAATATGGGTCGCTATAGTACTATAAACATCAGAAATCCTATTAGGTTTGTGGGCATCAACCTAAAAATGCTCCTTCGCTCAGATTAACCGAAAAATTAATAAGGTATGTAATCCAATAGTATTGTTATTATAACACTTTGTGGATATTCGTAACTGTTAGTTTCAGCTGTTGAAATCTTTTTCCATATATGTACATAGGTGTAATATTACTACTAAGTAAACATTTATAATCTGATGCTGGTATAAGAAAAAATTTTGCCAAATATTTTCATTTCTAATGTAATATTTAATATTATGAATTTAGGTCGCTAATAAAAACTTGTTTATCCCCCATGAGATATTTTTCCACAAAAGCACGTAATATATACAGCTGGAAGGCTAAAGGAAGCAGAGAGAAAAATTTCAATAGTGTACTATGTTCATGTATGAATATTTTTAAAGTTTATATTTTAAAACGTTCAAAAGTTAAGTTAGTTGAAGGACTAGGGTTTTTGCACGAATGTACGTAATAATATATAAGATTATTTACCAAATGCTTTACTACTCACTATCTTACCAAAAATAGGGAAAAGTGGTTCTTTTTAGAAAAGGGTATTGTAGTAATGATAAAAATAGGAAACCCGTATTCTGTTCTACGGTAATAGGTTTCAAGCGTACTTGTCAATTTTGCTTCGCTACTAAACGATTTTAGAGAACACATAAAGAAATATGTCGCTAAAAAAATTTACACAACAATGTATAAAGGAGATTAAGTAAAAGTTTTATCCTTCACCGAAAACAATTACAAAAATTATACATTATACATTCGTATAATAATAATCTGTATGCAAGTTAGTTACTCAGCTAGTTTGTTACAATTTTTTTTTTGCACTCACAAAACACATGACACCAATTTACTAAAGTAACAAACTGAACGTAAATAGTGCCAGTGAAACGTTTATAAAGCTTTTGCTGGTATTGGGGAGTTTAATGTTGAAAAAAGGTTTTTTATAAACGAGAAAAATTTTTCTGTTTAGTTTAATAGAAAATAATATCTGTGAGGATGCTAGCGAAATATTT
Source organism: Dione vanillae (assembly GCA_037178615.1). Taxonomy (NCBI): domain Eukaryota; kingdom Metazoa; phylum Arthropoda; class Insecta; order Lepidoptera; family Nymphalidae; genus Dione; species Dione vanillae. The sequence goes on from JAZFAU010001007.1 coordinate 26,188, forward strand.
CTATTATTGTTGTAAATATTTTGAAATCAACAAAACATGTATAGATATTTTAATTAACTATGAATAAAATCGTATGCCACAGGTAACCATGGAATCAACCGTAAAATTATTCACATTTTCAACTTCTCCCTTTCCTTGGGCATATTTCCTAGTGCTTGGCGAAAAGCTCGTATACTCACGACTCTAAATAAAAATCCTTTTCTAATTATCACCTTAACTCTATCCTTTCCCTTTTGTCTATATAATTGGAACGTACTGTCCATTTTCAATTATACAGCTATTTGCACAAGCACAACATTCTTTTTGAGTTTCACTACTGCTCTCACTAAAGTTGCAATATGGATAATAAGCACCAAGTGAAATGGCCCTGCTGGATTTTATTAATAATTTACGGTTGATTTTAAACTATTGCAATCTCTTTGCCTTCTACTTACACTTTCCCCGAGGTTGTGATGTGATTTTATAGTTTCGCTTCATAGTCTTTCTTTCATATTTTGTCATCAGGTGTGCCGCAAGCGGTGTCCTTTCTTTTTTGTTTTTTTCCATTTTTATAAATACAATCTCTCAATCTTTTAGTCTTTTTTTCATGTGTATGCAGATGATTTGAAGTTTACGTTTCTGCCCACCTCGTGACATTGATGGTGCTATTGCGGAAATTAATGATAGCTTAGAAAGGATCTGCACCTACTGTAAAGCTTATAAGTTTCGTGTTAATGAAACAAAGTCACAGGTTATTTTAATGGGCAGCCCTAGGCAACTTGCAAAAATTAAATATAACTATTTACAACCAATCCGCTTTGACAATTCTGTTCTCAATTTCAGTAATTCTGTCATATATCTGAACCTATTAATGGATAGCTCCATTACTGATCTGTGCAAATTGCTGAAGCAGTAGGATTTTTTTGCTACAATAGCATCATTAAAGCGCTAGAAATACTTATTCCTTCCTTTTTATTTTATTGAACATTGCAATTGCTGTTATTTAGATGTGACAGAGATTTACTTAATAAGCTTAAAGATTACAAAATATATGTTTTAAAATTCATCTTGACCTATTTAATTTGACCACGTCCAAAATACCGTAGCAAATTGAACCTTTAAATCGATACTGCGCAATTTACACACCCTTCCTCATTCAAATCCATCATTTTAATCCTTTCTCTCTAACTATCTCAAGACTCGCTTAAAATTTATGAGTGCTGGCATTACATGCATTACTTCCCTATGTTGATTTAAATTCCAAATTTTTTTTGGCTAGTTGTTTGGGGAAACTGTTTCAATTTGGTTTCCAATTTGCTTCAACAACTATTTCAGATTGACCTATAACTTGACTAATCCCTAATCCACCTATCGATATCAAAAATTGTACACTCGACATTTTATATGATAACAAAGCGCATGTAAACCTTTCGATTTAAAACGTTCCATTTTAAACTCCTGATAGGATAGAACATATATGTCATTCAGTAACACTTTTACAAAATTAAATTTTGACTATCATAAAATAATAAATAAATAGCTGCAACCTTCAACTGCATATACTGTGGCGCTGTGCCATAATATCATCTACATGAAGAAACACACAATAATTACAGTAAATAAAAATATCTATTACAGTTATATGAAATTTACATGTTAGGAAGTCTTCAAACTGTACCATGTAAAATACAGGTAGATCGTTCCAGTAGCTTTGTTTTCCTTTAAATGTATCGTATACATATTTATATACGTATTTTACATAAAAACTATTTATTTAGTTTATTACATATTACTATCCATATATTATTTTATTTATTTATTTACAATTTATGTACTGCCATACAATATGAGTGTATACGGCCACAAATTTAAGTATGTTTACTAAGGAGTATTTTCTTCGACTTACAATCTTGAAAATTTGCATCCCCCCTTGATGCGTATCAAACGATTTACGGTTAAGTTATAAAAAAAAAATTCTTTTTTAGGAATGCAATATTTGTAAAACAAAAATGGTGCTATTTCTAATGAAACACCTAAGGTTCGATAAAAACTCAGTCAGTCAACTAGAAATGTCACAATCAGTAGCCTTCATTGTTATAGAGGAGTTATATTATATGATAAAGATGTTGATAATGATTTTTATAAAAATTAAAAGTAATCCCTTTTGCTATAAAACCTTCCATTTTAAACTTCCCGATAGGATAGAATTAAAAATTAAAAAAATTCAGTAAACC